>CM046845.1:5244076-5446576 GCA_025618425.1 Heliocidaris tuberculata | reverse complement strand
AACTACCTTTGCTTTTTAAAGGGGCGGAAGGAGTGAATAAAAAATCCTACCTAATTTTTTTTACAGATAGATTTGATAAATATGATGTTAGATATTCTGTAGTAAAAGACCCAAAGAATCCACATTATTAACTAGGATGAGCTCTAAATCAACAATCACAATACAAAAGTAACGAAACTTCACGGCTAATCTGAGCCAATGCCCGAAATTTGGCCGTTTGCCATGAACACGATGCGCCGTCCAATCCGGCGTCTAGCTGCATTAGCTATCGCAGCATTTTCTGCTACAAGTGAGAATCTCGAGAGAAATTAAATCTAAACTTACTGTTCCTGTCAAAACTATCCATTTCTGTGAAGTTTCTTACTGGTCTCTAGATCAAATAAGGATTGCCTTTACAATTACTGGACTACTCGTGCAATTTTACGATATTCTAGACTAATAATTCAGTACAGTTAAAAACAAATTTTTCTTCTTCGTTGAGAATGGTGCTGACGCCATTACTAGTGTTAAGCTATTGATGCGCTTTGTTAGGATATTGGTATCGGTTCCTTAATCTGAACAGCGGTGTTGGAGCTCGATTTTAGGAGAATTTTTGCTCTAAACACCAACACCAAACACCAACACCAACATCGTGCGTGAAATCACCCAATGCCTTATCCAAGGACGTACGTGACTTGCCGGGGCTCGAACGTACGACCTTTGCATTCCTTGTCAAGTGATTCTACTACATGCATATATTTACCTGTTCCACACTACTTCCAACATCAGTTGATAAAAGGTAATCCAAGTATTGTTCCAGACCTAGGACAAATCAGAAGGAAACTGGATGATAGTGAGTATGTACTGTAATTTTGTGATTACCAAAATAAGAAGCTTACAATTACATGCTAATTGACCTCTTTGACCTTTGACCTAACAAACCAAAAGTCTGATCACTTTATCTCTTCCTAGTCATGTATACAAAATAGTTGAGATATTGTGATTTAACAAAACTAACAAATCTTTAATTTCATGCATAATGACCTCATTGACCTTTGACCTAAGTAAACAAAAATCTGATCAGTTCCTCTCAATATGGTGATTCATACTAGTAGCAAATTTGAAGTAAATGGCTCAAATTGTTCAAGAAATATTGCAATAAGTAGGCTAAATACCTGAAATTTCATGGTTAATGACCTTTGTGACCTTTAACTTGTGTACCCCAAAATCTAATGAGATCGTCTTCCTATGGTGACACATACTAGCACTAAGTTTGAACATCATACCTCAAATGGTCCTTGAGATATCGTGTTAACGAGGCTAAAATCTGAAGTTTCAGAATTGACCTCTATGACCTTTGAACTTTAACCTACATACCTTAAAAATCTAATCTGATCGTCTTCCTATGGTGATACATAATATTACCAAGTTTTAAGTTCATACCTCAGATGATTCTTGAGATATCGTGTTAACCCTTTCAAGACAATTGACCACATTGGTGGTTTGGCTCAATATCTTTTGATCCAGAGCTCTCAAAAATATACCAGATGCATGAGTAGAAAAAGCACAAATTTCTGCATAAACTATGTCCATTTTTGTTGCATGACCATATTGCCTTTGATGCCAGGAATTCTTAAAACGAGACTGAGCTTTAAAATCCTTAAATTGGGAACACATTGAGAGGTAACACTCATTGTTTTTTTAAAATCAAAATTGGCAATTTTTTCAACTTTTTGATAAACTTCATGTATATTTTTTTGAGAGACATTACACCTTATTAGAACCATGTAGCACTGAAAATAAAATAATATTGTTGCCAAATTGAAGAACAAAATGTGATCAATTTAGCACTTAAATAATTCCTGTCCTGAAAGGGTTAATGAGAAAGTGGTACGAACGGATGGAAGGACAACCCGAAAACAGAATGCCTCTGGCACAACCTTCAATGGGCGGAGGCATAAAAACTGAAGCCTTATTCACATCAGAGAAACAACAACCATGAGTTGGTAGTTAAATGTCAGAGGTTGCACAGAGATTTTTGGCAGTCTGTATAATGTTGCCACCGGTGTTTGGCAAGTCAAGTGGTTTTCAGAACGCATTGGTCAGCTGAGGAAACGATGTCCAACTCCACTTAATTACCAACCAAACCCATGAATAATGATCAGCTCTCTGTTACACAATGTGCTGCCACTGCCAGTAGGAAGGTTTGTTTGCGTAACGTCTTTGTTTATGGTCACAACAATGTCGACACTTCTGCTTTGGCTTAGGCTAAATTTGGGGAGGTCAATTGTGGGGCAAGCATGAAATTTTTCAGTTATTCCTTAAACATTTCATCTATTTGTCTGATATTTATAAGAATATTGCTGTTCATGGCAGTCAGTATTGTCTAAAATAAATGAAGACCTGTCCTGCCTTCTGGACAGCACTGAAACACCAGCAGATCTGAAAAGAAATTAAAAGGGGGGCTCTAACATATATGCTCTGGCAACACTTGTTCCAAGTATCATTTTTTCAAAGATTATAGGCTTAGGGTTGCAATGGGGTCTTAGTTTAGATTCAGGGTAAGGTTTAGGTAAAGCGTTCGGTCCAGGAATGCAGTTAATAATTTGGTTAGTGTAGGTCTAGGATATTGACCATGGAGCCATTGTTGTCGAAGCATTTTGTCATACAACTATAAAAGTGTGTCTTACCTGGAATATCAGCAAGACCATCATCAGTCTGGACCGAGATTCCAGTCCGATCCACACCATCTAATGAGAGGAGCTGGGGCAGGGAGTTCAGTAATGCTGTTCTATAACCTGGGGATAATATCAGAGTCATCATGTCATGGTGTAACCTACATATCACAATCAATGATTAATAAGCAAATAATTACCGTTGGTGAAGGTGATGGGACAAACTATCAGATCCGAGGCGATCTGGATGTAGCTACCTTTCCGAAGCAAAGCTGAGGAAAGATAGCATATACATTCAGATTGCCGAGGAAGTGATAGTACGTCTCATCGCCTGAAATCAAAAGGTGATTATTTGCTTTATATTCCACATCTGAAACATTTAAGTGGTATGAGAAAGACGATTATTGTCTACTTCTCTAAAAAGACATTTAGGCCCAAATTCACAAAAGAAGTTGAAACCACCATTACATAAACCGGCCTCCTGGTACCCGGGGTGCGTGTGCACATTTGACATTAAGAGCGCGAATGGGCAATGCGCGCTTATTTAAGCTTATTTTAGTACGCTTATGGAGCTATTCGTAAAGGTCACGCACTTTCATTTTGCGCGTACCCAAAATATGGATAACGCATTGTGACTCTATAATGGACTGAAGAGATCAGCGAAACACATAAGTACTATTCTGTCAAGGTCCCAAACTTTTCTTCTCAGGGTCGATTGATGGGGATAACTACGCTTTCTCACGTGATTCTTGGTATGTGGAATATAAAACTTTATAACTACAGCACTTGACAAGACAAACAGAACTAACATTCCCCACTGAAAAGCATATACCCATTTCAATGCTACCAGGGCCACATAAATTGGGTGCATATACAATACTGTAACAGTTGCACAACCAGAATTTGGGGGGGGGGTGCATAAACAGGAAATTCATAGTGATATGCTTTAATCCTCAAGGACAAGAGCTTTTGTAGTTTCAGACTTCAATGTGTGCAATATGCCAGATACTTTTCACTGAATAGTAATAAAAGTAATAAAAAGTAGTCCAACATGTATGGATTCATGTGACCTTGTATTAAGAGTAATGTGATACATGTATAAAAAGCAATTTTTTCAGTCCTAACAAGCCCCATATAATGGTGTTCCCTATCCTATTTAAAAACAAAATCTTCTTTACACGTACCTCAATACAAGGGTACTTTGTTTTCACCAGAACAATATATCTATAACAATCTAGATTAGTAAATTTGTTGGCAATCTCCTTTAAAGATAAAGAAATTGGAGAAAGAGCTTGATGAAACTAACCAGGTAATCTACACACTGGATTGTCACTCTGCTCATGATGGAAGGTCACGTGACACAGGCGTGCCAAGCCAGCCATACAGCCGATCAGATGCTCCGCTGAAGACAGCTGGTTGCCATGGAGATGAAGGTGTGTCAGGCTGTTGTCTGAACCATGGAGTTCCCTCAGACCTGAGATGTCATGGATTTGATTGTATGATGCGTTCAGCTTGATAAGTGATCTGCACAGAGAAAATGATTAAGAAAACTTGATATTGTGTATCAGCCATACTTTTTATGGTGGATAAACATACATGTAATTGTAGGTAAAATTTTCTGGGTTACACCTAACTCCAGGGAGCTCCACCGCCTAATGGCAGTGGGGCGGTGGAGCTCCAGGTACAAATAACCACAATCTTCCTCGCCCATTAGTTTGGTTGGTCGCATTGCTTAATTTCGGCAGGTAAGATGAAAATTTCTACTTACATTACATGGGAAATACTATAACTATCAGTCCTGCATTTTGATTTCACGATTTGACAATTATTTTGATGAAAAAAATGGAATTTCCTCGCCGAGCCAATCTTCCCCCGTACTGTACCGTCGATTCAAATGACTCAATCGCACGGTGTGTACTGTACTGTCGATTATTAATGACTCGATTGCACCATGCGAGATTCATGATAGTGAGCTTACTTTAATGATTTGAGGCCAGCGAGTGTGGAAAGCTGATTGCAGGCAACATTGAGTGTCCGCAGAGAGAAGAGTCCTTCCAGTCCCTCGACCCTGGTCAGATGATTGGAAGACAAATCAAGATGGCGCAGATGTCGCAGGTGTTGGAGATTCTCGATCCTTGCTATCTGGTTACAATGAAGGTTGATGCTTTGGAGATGGTCAGTGAGAGTCAGGTCATTCATGCTTTGTACACCAGCATCCATGAAACAAAGCTCGTCTGGTGCTCCCATTCCTGATAAATTATCATCCATCTGCTGGTCTGATGGACTAGTCACACCAGAGAATTTGACCCTGATATTCCTTCTGCCATGCATTTTCGTTACTGTGGATACAGTCCAGATGAAAACAAAGATCATTAGAATGCTGGGATTACAATTCAAATGTCAAATCCAGACATTGTACTTGCAATCTACCTTTCATTCAGGATTTATTTCATATGTACGGTCAGGGGCGGATCCAGGATTTTGCAAAGGGGGGGGGGGGGGGTGGGGAGGCACAAATCTCAGAAAATTGTCTAACAAGCAACCTCCCCCAAAAAGTCTTCCGATTTTTTGGTCCAGGTTTCCCTCCAAAATTGTCTGACAAGCAAAAAAAAAAAAAAATGGTTATCAGTTCCAAAAGGAAAAGGGGAGGGGGGGGGGGGGGAACAATATAAAAAAAAAGCACAGTGCCCCCTAAATCCGCTACTGTGCAGGATGGTCCACAAGGGGCTTAAACATTTAACATTAATCATTTCAACCCAAATTATTTATAAAATATTAGCCATAAAATTTGATTGAAAATGCTTCAAAGTATGGCAGAGATTGCACCAGTGAGCCTCTGAGAACCACAGAGCTTCCAGAGCCCTCAAGCTGGCACTGGACCCCAGCTGCAGGGGACTTTCCACTTTGCACACATCAATTTCTACTCACTTCCCTGTTGTGATTTTACATACAAGTTTGAATTTTTGTTTGTGGACCACCCTGCATGACAAAATATTTTCTGATCAATGTTAAAGGCATTGATTAACTTTGCCCAGGATTATAAAAAAAAAATCACTGTTCCAGCTAATGCTGTAATCATAATTGCAAACCTTTAGCTCAGACAGGAATCGCCTGAGTTTTATAGGCTGATCGGTCGTTTATATATCAAGATATTTACGATTGAACATTGATGTCGGGATAGAGTACCACCGAACCCTAAAGAACTTTTACGGTTGGCATACCTCGCTCTATCACAGAATACCGTACGGGCTGGAAACCCGCTCTGAAATCGCCAAGCGCTGGTGCTTGGTTTTTGTGACTGCAGCGCAGCGAAGAAGCCGAGCGACTTGCGCTAGCGATTGATCACGATTTTCTCTTTTTTAGGATAGTAAAAGGGTTCCATTTTCTTTCATACTTTCACATATCCTTAATTATATATGTAGTTAGAGGACTGCACACAATTCACTGGCATTTGAGCTGATTTTACAATTTTTCACAAAGTTAATCAATCACTTTAAAACAATGTGTGTTGAAACCTGAGCATGAATAGCTGAGTACATATAGATATTGACCTCATAGAACTCCACATCTGTTATCACCTCTTTTTGTGCCAAAGTTGGCTAATGATACCTAAAATTTTAGCAATAACACATATGTCTCCTTATACTTTAAATGTGTGTGACAGGGATATACAATTACATTTCAATTTGAAGATTTTCTTAACAGGAAAAAGAAAGTACAATTGCAAATGAACATTTCTCCCTTTTCTAGCTTAAGCTATGTTCATACGGGACTCATGGTTTCGAAACTTTAAGTAAGCGAAACTTTAAGTTAACGAAACCACGACTCCCTAACCGCAATGAGGGTTCATACGAGCCTGAAACAACGAGTTGTAACTACAAGCCGAGCGATCATTGTAGTTGACCCAGGAAGTAGATACCACCGATTGTGTGTACACTACACATACAGATCTTGTGTTCATAATGTGTGCGAAGGGTATGACCTGGAAATTAATATGAACAGCAAGGTCATCCTAAACCACAAGCCTGCGAAACTTCAAGTTTATTCCGTTCACATGGTGCGAAACTACGACGGAGGACCACCCACTACTCGTGGTTTCGACCTTAACCACAAGCTACCTTGTGGTTCTAGAACTACTAGTAAACTTAAAGTTTCGAAACCACGAGTCCGTTCATACGGGCTGAAACTACAAGATAACTACAAGTTAACTTAAAGTTTTGAAACTACAAGTGAAACTCAAAGTTTAGCTCCCATCGTGTGAACGTAACTAATGAAATGTGAGTGCAAACAACTATGAGCAGCATGCCATGGATACCTATGATTACTGCTCATAATATCCATCACTGTTTCTCATCGAGCCTGTAGTAACCTACATATTCTATTTCACAAAAATATCGCTATTTAATTCTATTATTTAAAATGGCTACCATTTTGTTTTCATTCAGGTTCAGTTTTCAGAATGCTAAAACCAGTTTGAACTGGATTTTTAACCTTCAATAATTTTCCATTACGTCAGGTCTAGACAAGTCATGTTTTTACTTGTTACTAAGAGAATTTGAACCAATTGTAAACTTTTTGTATACATGTATCTCATCCCCGAGGGGGCACTCAACATATTGGACAGACGGGTATGTGCCGCTTTGACGACCCCCCTTTTCAACAGCGACTGCCGTTCTCAAGATACCCGATCGGATCAAAAGCGCCTGTCTCTCTCTGTTTCCCCCGGTGCGCCCCGTTCCCTTGCTCTTGCGTACATACGTCCATTCACTTGCGTGCGCAATTGCATGCATGCACTATAGAATCCCCACACTAAGTTCCTTAGACCATGTTTTTTCGCCCAGCTGTGTATGGGCGTGCCAGGCCACAGTTCCAAAGACCATGTTTTTCGCTTCTAGCCCGTTCCTTAGACCACCGTTTCGAGGGCGGCTGCAGCACACCCCCGTCTGAAAAAAATCTGAGTGCCCCCCCCAATCTCATCCACTTTTTATGCGATCGCGGTTTGCCAATTATATAATTATAATCTAGCTTAAATAGCAAGAATTTACATTTTTCTTCTTAGTGCCTCTTCCATCGAGGCAGTACTTGAGCATATTGTTATAGGCCCTGAAAAAAGAAAGATTCTAGATCTTTGGAAAAATTGACATTTTAGTCATTTGTGTGTTAGGAGAGTTGGCTGCAACTACATCACAGCGACATTACCATCAAATAAAATTCCCACATGTATAGTGATTGCAACTTTCAAAACTTCATAACTTTCTTTAAATTCTTATTGCTTGTACGATTTCATTCAAACTTTCACTAATCTGCTTCTTTGATTTTTCTGCTTTCTTTGTCACTTTGAGAACAACTTGGTTGGATTTCCCTTGGACCATAAATTCAGTCCATATATTTTGTTCAGGGATATGCTCCAATGAGACTTTGTCTGGAATCCCTCCCCTACATAGACCAAATCTGCCCAGGGCACTCCCATTGGGGTCTTTCGTTATGTGCTTACTTAATGGATGGGACCTCTTTGAAAAATAAGTAAGACGCCTCGGCGGCGGCGCTCGCTTGCCTGGCCCTAGAGTTAACAGGAGACATTGCATTGGACACCACGCAGTGTCTCAGACACTGCGTGGTGTCCGATGCAATGCATTAACTTTTCATATTTTTCATGCTCAGTAATAGATCTAAAGCAGAAAAAAGTCCATTACCCAGGGATTAAAGGTTATATTGAATGTAAATATATATTACAGAATATTTTTCTATCAGTACAATGATTCTTGGGGCATAAAATCAACTATATTGAACTAACCTCTGCCTCTCTGGCCTCTTTGGCGGTCGGTCCTTTATCGAATATTCTCATTGTGAGTGAAAAAATACAACCCGTTTTATTCTTTTATTGCAGCTCAAAAAGTCCACAGTTACCACACCACGTAATACTATAGTGGTCATGTTGACCACTACGCGGGACAAATGCAAAAATACTAGTCATTTTCTATCGCATGTACTTAAGGTAAGGGGGGGAAAATAAGATAAATATTTCAAATACTTCCTTTCAAATTCAGCTCTTTAAAATCTCACTCCTACCTTAAATGGCTGTTAGAAAGAACTTCTGATATTTCCAGCAAAATCCAAAGTCAAAATCTTGTCCAAAACCTAAGAAATCCCCGCCAATTTTTTTCGCGATTGCATGCTGTTTTCATGCTGCCGATGTCTTAGACTAAACTCGGCTAATAACATTTTGTCCACAAAGAAACTCGGTATCATGCGCGCACATCGATCTCTACGATCGCTCACACGGAAAATCAGGACTTTTCCTGTGGGATAGGGACCGAATTTTTAACGACCAAATTTTTTTTTTGGGGGGGGGGGAGATGTCAGCGCTCGCGGCGATCAGGAAATGTACACAATGACTTGCGATACCCCGTTTCGCCAGAAGTAAAAGGAAATTGCGGATTTCATTTTTAGAATTTTCTTTTCCAACGTCGGTGAGTTGAATTCATTGTATTTCATGGATATGTTGGTGTCGGTTTTTGTAAATTAAATGCCAATATTGAGTGAATGTAGGTGACTTTTGTGCAGTGGTGTTTTGAAAGTGTTGAGGTGTATGACTGCCTAGAGTCTACACACGAAGTATAGTAAATTCACTATGAGTTAGCTGTACGAGCTCTGTGGCTTATCAATCTGGTACTGGCCACAGAGCTGTACAGCCCATGCCTATACTGTGTGTGGAGGGGGATATCAACCAAAACAAGTGAATGAGTAAATTACGCAATGCGTAATAAATGTCCCCGCCGGAAGTGCAGATCTGTGGAAATTAACTAGCCTGAATCTTAAAACTTCAGTGAAAAACTTTAGTGAATAAAATAATAATGTTACTGTATGCAAAAGAAGAGAATACCAACAATGCATGTATACAACTGAAATATAAAACATGAAAACATTGTGAACCTTCAGCCATTTTGAATAAATTTGCATAAATTTGCATGAATAATGAATTTCAAAATTCTGTGTAGAAGTTTGGAAGCCCCCACCCAGCCCTATCAGATAAAACAATCGGAATCAAAATCCGATGTGAAATAGAGGAGAAGTAGCATTTTTCGTCAATTTTGAATAAATTTGCATAAATTTGCATAATTAATGAATTTCAAAATTCTGTGTAGAAGTTTGGAAGCCCCCACCCAGCCCTATCAGATAAAACAATCGGAATCAAAATCCGATGTGAAATAGATGAGAAGTATCATTTTTCGTCAATTTTGAATAAATTTGCATAAATTTGCATGAATAATGAATTTCAAAATTCTGTGTAGAAGTTTGGAAGCCCCCACCCAGCCCTATCAGATAAAACAATCGGAATCAAAATCCGATGTGAAATAGATGAGAAGTAGCATTTTTCGTCAATTTTGAATAAATTTGCATAAATTTGCATGAATAATGAATTTCAAAATTCTGTGTAGAAGTTTGGAAGCCCCCACCCAGCCCTATCAGATAAAACAATCGGAATCAAAATCCGATGTGAAATAGAGGAGAAGTAGCATTTTTCGTCAATTTTGAATAAATTTGCATAAATTTGCATAATTAATGAATTTCAAAATTCTGTGTAGAAGTTTGGAAGCCCCCATCCAGCCCTATCAGATAAAACAATCGGAATCAAAATCCGATGTGAAATAGAGGAGAAGTAGCATTTTTCGTCACTTTTGAATAAATTTGCATGAATTTGCATAATTAATGAATTTCACGATTCTGTGTAGAAGTTTGGAAGCCCTCACCAAGCCCTATCAGATAAAACAATCAGAATCAAAATCGGTCAAGAAATGACGGAGAAGTAGCATTTTCTAACATTTGAGCACACACGGACGGACGGACGGACGGACGGACACACACACGCACACACGAACGGAGCCCGTTTCATAGTCCCCTCGCGAACTTCGTTCGGCGGGACAAAAAATCTAGATCTAAATATCACCATTTCCCACATACTGTGAGCCATGCAAACCTCCCTCGGAGTTTGCTAAAGGGGTTACCTTCCAGGATCAACTAAGATTGAAAAAATCTTACCTTGCATGTGTAGTCCCATATATACAAATTACACATGCAAGGTAAAAAAAAAACTGATCACACCTGCCGATTTTGTGTGTTTTTTTTTTTTTTTATTCATTCAATTTGTACAATCTTAGTTGATCCTGGAAGGTAACCCCTAACCCACTTATACATGTACAAGCTTATCTGAAGATAATCCTAACCCTAGCAAACTCAGAGGGTGGTTTGCATGGCTCACAGTATGTGGGAAATGGTGATATTTAGATCTAGATTTTTTTGGTTGATATCCCCTCCACACACAGTATAGGCATGGACTGTACAGCTCTGTGGTCAGTACCAGATTGATAAGCCACAGAGCTCGTACAGCTAGCTTGAGTGACAGTTTCCACTTATCCAATGAACAAGGTTATACAGTTGCAGTTACCGTGTTTCCCCGTCATGAATACATAGTCTATGTTTACTTATAATTTACCACTTAAACTGCAATTCTTGTAAGATGAGTGAATTTAGTTCATAAAAATTGAAAAACAAAAAGTGGGTCGAGTTTAGCTATACGAGCTCTGTGGCTTATCGATCTGGTACTGGCCACAGAGCTATACAGCCCATGCCTATACTGTGTGTGGAGGAGGATATCAACCAAAAAATCTAGATCTAAATATCAGCATTTCCCACATACTGTGAGCCATGCAAACCACCCTCGGAGTTTGCTAAAGGGGTTACCTTCCAGGATCAACTAAGATTGTAAAAATTGAATGAATAAAAAAGAAAAAAAGCCACAAAATCGGCAGGTGTGATCGGGTTTTTTTTACCTTTCATGTGTAACTTGTATATATAGGACTACACCAATCTTACCTTGCATGTGTAGTCCCATATATACAAGTTACAAGTGCAAGGTAAAAAAAAAACTGATCACACCTGCCGATTTTTGTGTTTTTTTTTTCTTTTTTATTCATTCAATTTTTATAATCTTAGTTGATCCTGGAAGGTAACCCCTTTAGCAAACTCCGAGGGTAGTTTGCATGGCTCACAGTATGTGGGAAATGGTGATATTTAGATCTAGATTTTTTTGGTTGATATCTCCTCCACAGACAGTATAGGCATGGAGTGTATAGCTCTGTGGCCAGTACCAGATTGATAAGCCACAGAGCTCGTATACATTGTAGCTAGGTCGAGTTGTCCGGCGAGGCACCCCACCCTGGATAACTCTACCGGGTCGAGCTGTCCAGGGTAGGTGGTCGGGTTATCCAGGGTCGGGCTGTCCGTTGGTCGGGCTGTCCAGGAACTGCCGCTGTGAGTGCATTGGGCCATTGTTCTGATCTTGCTGTAATTTTGATGAGATTTTTTGCGAACTTATTCCTGACTTTATGACATTATCAATATCAGGAATAACATAAACTTAAGCATCTGGGGAATAGAATCTATTTAAGAAATCCTTGTATATTATGGGATGTACGACATTTGCTCCGGCGACAATTGCTCCTGCGACAAATGCTCCTAAAAATACGACATTTGCTCCGCGACAATTGCTCCTGCGATAATTGCTCCGACGACATTTGCTCACGCGATAATTGCTCCGATGATATTTGCTCCTGCGACTATTGCTCCTGCGACAATTGCTCCGCGACAACTGCTCCATCAAAAAAAAATGAATATATGCGACAATTGCTCCTGCGACAATTGCTCCGTCGACATTTGCTCCGATCGAGCTACAATTCCTCCGCTACATTAGCTTCGTCAAAGAAAATGTATATGCGACAATATCATTGCTCTCCACCAATTACTCCGTCGAAATACATGTATGCCGAGACAATTTTGGAGGATTGATGACACCTGCGTAAATCCGTTTCGAGGAGTGGGGGTGGGGAATGAACGAAATATTTTGCCAAAAATTACCACTTCTTGCTTTAAAAGAAGTCTTAAATACACTCTGGACTTATAAGATATTTAAATGGTATATTTGGTCACCTCACTGCCAAATATTATCTACTTCGCTGTTGCAAATGTTTGCTGTTCAAAACCACCCTGTTTCTAAACATTACGAGCGAGCGAAGCGAGCAAGGAAAACACACTCTTATGGTGACAAAGTATCATTTCGTCATCAAAATACAACACAGGCCTATAACCTTTCTAAAATTATATTCGTCCGCCTCTCGATGCATGCCCAATTTGTTTGCCTTCCCAATAAGTTTCACTCTGGATTTTCATTGAGCGGAGCGAGGGGCAAAAAATATACAAAATACACTAGATGATTTATAATTTACACTGATACTTGCAGAATTCGAGGATATAGTCGGACACCTCGCTGCAAAAATATTATGATATGCAGGTATCCGCTGCTGGAACAAGAATGATTGCTGATCGAAAACGTCTTGTTTTTAGATTTTATAAGCGGGCAAAAAATGATTTTTTTACTACTTAGAACAGGTTTAGTGTATTGTTATGATCCCTTCTCGTGATTTTAGTAACGTACATTTATCGGCACCTTCCGTTAACACAGAGAATATGATCAGGGTGTGATGATAGGAATAGGCTAATGGTCACAGGCGGTTATCTCCTGAAATTCATCTATTTTAGGTCGACTTACCGCTCGAATCCTTCCAGTTAAATAACTGTCCCTTTATGAGTTAAAGAATTTAGCATAAATATTGGATAGAGAGACAAAATGTAAACCTACTCCCTGTCTTAAAAAATATTAATATAACCGGCATTGGTTAAGATAGTGAAATCAAGTGAGCGAAGCGAGCGACGCTTTAAATTCAATTCAGTTCAGTTTTATTCAATTCAGCTTTATTCAATTCCATATATAAAACAGTACAGTATCATTAACATGCAAAAGATTTAATATAGTATAGTGTGCTTAGACATAATCATTAAAACTGCATGCAATTATTAAAATATTAAAAGACAATAAAAGTAGGAATTTGGTTGCTGTATATGTTTTGACAGCCACTTTCAGGTTTTCCCTTAATTTTCATTTCTCTTTTTCCTTTCTCTTTTCCTCCTTTACACTATTATTTCTTCTTTAAAAATTGGGGGTATATTTGTAAACGTCATCTCCCCTTCTTCTTCCTCTACAAGCGATTATTTTTAAAACGTCTTCATGGCTAGGCAGGGGCGAATCGGGGGGGGGGGGGGGCTCAGACAATCAGCCCTGGGCACCCCCGCACAAAATATGAAGATGGTGAGTGTACAAAGTATTTTGATCTAGTCCTTTAACCTTTAGTGTGCACATTTTCTCTTTGTATTTAGATGTTTTTAAAGAATCCATGTTCGGTGGGGGGGGGGGGGGGGGGGGGGGTGAAGGTGCTTTGCCCGAAAGCATACCTTTTGGTCCAGTTATCACACTTTTTACCCAAATATCACATTTTATGGCCCTAAATATCATTAATTTGAAAGTCTCCCACAGCTCCATCCATAGGTCGTAGCCTATGTATCTTTGTACCCTTTAATAATTTTCGCTTTACAAATAACCGTAAGACAAGCATATTCAGAAAGATGTCACAAAAAAATTACGTTTTATTTTAAGATAAAAATGAAAACAAACAAGGAGACACCACTGAACTTTCAAAACAAACGATAAAATAGTAGTTGTTCATAGGCTACAAGTTTGAATGCAAAAAAGGATGAAATGAATATTTAAACAACAGAGTGATACAGTCCAGAGTATAATTTTTTTTTTTTTGAGCATACGGGCTGGAAGATTAATTATATATATATATATATATATATATATATACGTTTTTTACGTATCTCAGTCATGCAATTCGTTGTTTTCACAGTGCTGACACACGATTGTCATTGTGGTATTCAATAAAAATCATTTAGAGTCTATGAAACCCTGAAAAAATCAATTAATCATATCAAAAGTTTATAGTTTGGCTACAAAGAATTAAAAAGCAGGTAAGATTCATCATGAATCTCAAAATTGTCGAGGAGCAAATGTCGCATATTCATTTCTATGGACGGAACAATAATCGATTTTTGGAGCAAATGTCGGCGGAGACATTGTCGCAGGAGCATTATTGTCGCATAATATTCATTTTGATCTGCGGAGCAGTTGTCGCGGAGCAATTGTCGCTCAATCGAAGCAAATGTCGACAGAGCAATTGTCGTCGGAGCAATTATCGCGAGAGCAAATGTCGTCGGAGCAATTATCGCAGGAGCAATTGTCGCGGAGCAATTGTCGCGGAGCATCTGTCGTATTTTTAGGAGCATTTGTCGCAGGAGCAATTGTCGCCGGAGCAAATGTCGGTTCCCCATATTATGAGGTCAAATCTTAGCTGCGCAGTCAGCGCAGACATAGGGCTCCGAACTATTAAAAGCTAACAGTTAGAACTTTAACTTTGTCTTTAACTTTATATCTGACGTTAGATCTATCCAACGTCAGTGACATTTCAAACTTACCGCCGGCCGTAGTTTCCGGTGCTTCACTCCTCAATCTCCGAACACTCTAACAAGTTTAATCGACCTGCGATTTGCGAATACGAGCATGGAAGTCATCAATTTTTCAACAACGTTGTTGTATTCTCCTGTAGCTTGATGAGACTATCGAGACTATTTTCACTTTTCAGGTATGATTACGGTTAATTTTAGCTATACTCTGTATAGTAATAGCAGTCAACAACCTCCGCATTTCGCAAGTTGGTCTCCTCGGATATATGGGGGCGCGGCGCTCGCGCATCGCTCGACACTCCGGTATGGTATAGTCAAGTATTGTAATTCCGAACAGATTGTATTACCGAACGTGTAAAGTTAAAGGGAAAGTTCACCCCGAAGATTACTTGGGTTTAAAAAATGCAGAAAAAATAAAGAAAAATATTGGCGCAAGTTTGGACAAAATCCGTTAAAGAATAATGGAGTTATGGACTTTTGAAGTTTTTATTTTGTGACGTCACATGCGAGCAGCTCCTCCATTATGTAATATGATAAATATTCCATAAAATATAATTTTCTCAGAAAATTTAGAATATTTTCGTCTGTGCATTTGATGTATTGTCAGAAATGTTATTCAATACTGGATTCTGAAAAGAAACAATATTAATTTATCTTGGAACGTAAAAAAAAATGCGAATATATGGAATATTTATTACATTACCAATGGGCAGCTGCTCGCATGTGACGTCACAAATCCAAAACTTTAAGTACGCATAACTCTTTTATTATTTGACCGATTTTTATCAAACCTTCGCCAATATTTTTCTTTATTTTTTCTGCATTTTTTAAACTCGAGTAAACTTCAGGGTGAACTTTTCCTTTAAGCGCCTAAAATGGGTTTTCATACGCGTGGGATTACGCGTATGAAAACCACACTATTGATACCAAGGTTGTGTCTTTTTCCCATAGGTTTCACACGTTCGGAATTACGGTACCTTTTTCAAGGGACCAAAACGCCACGTCGTTGGGAAGGGGTTCACTCGGAAGGGAATATCGTATTAAATCTACGTTGTCTTTTTAAAATTCCATCAACTTCTTTTTTTGTAGGTCTTTGAGCATTCAATATGTATAGTTTGACAGATATTTGTTTCATATTTTATTTGCTATCGTTGATTTTCTGAAAAGTGTTCGGACACTGGATCAACCACCATACGGTACGTACCGCCGCCGTCGAGTCGAGTAGCTAGTGCTAGCCAGGGTTGCCAGATCGTGGCTAGTCTTCACGGCCAAACTCAACATATTTTACGGCCAAATTCGGCCAAACTATTTTTTTTCACGGCCAAATTTCACGGCCAAATTATATCTATTTAGAAATGAAATTAGGTATACCCCTATACACTAATTAACTGTCTCATGACTCCCCTAGGTTTACAATAAAGCCTGCTTAAATAGTTTGACATGATATTGAGCGACAACGTGCAAGTTTCTGTATTTGAGTCTAATAAGATGTGGTCATGCGAATACTAGTATGTATACGCATGCTTATAATCGACCGTGCCCCCGGCCTGCAGCACAGACTAGTGTGTAGACTAGGCTAAGGGAGTGTTTCATGAAAGGACTTGCCGGATATTTTATCCGACAAGTTTGCTCTCAGCCAATCAGATGCAAGGATATCAGTAGCTTATAACAGTTATCGGATAAAAAATCCGACAAGTCCTTTCATGAAACGCTCCCCAGGGCTTAATTCATGCATAACACACGCCGTAGCAGACGCGCGCATGCACATCCTATTGCATTTTTACATATTTCAAGTGATTTTATGGTTACATTTCCTATCTGATTATGAAAAAGGCCAGAAATAAAGATTCACGGCCAAGATTTCTGTTTTACGGCCAGAATACGGCCAAATTAATTTGGCCGTGAAATAATTTTTTTTCACGGCCAAACTAAATTTTATACGGCCAGATTTCTGGAATCTGGCCGGAAAAAAGGCCAAATGGCAACCCTGGAGCTAGCTCGAGCTGCGCTAGCGTATAGCTAGCTAGCTCGGTTCGCGATCGAAGGGAGATTATAGTGTCGTCAAAATCTCCAATCTTAAAGGAAAAAGACAATTTCCGGATCTCGGTTGTCGATAACGTCAGTGGGAATGAGGACTACATTTGCTTACTTTTAAAATTATCGTATGACACTTTAAGTAAATAAAGACCTATATGAGCTTAAAGCTGAAATAGTTGCTCTTTACTCTCATATATGTCACATGCCGAAACTTTTTTTCTGGGTCTTACTGTTTTAAATTGAATTCAGAGCTGAAAACGGCGCGGGATACCGGAGGTCTTAGCCGCACATTGCACACGGAAATGGACAGAATATCGTTTTTAACCTTGAATGCTTTAAAAACTATTTTATGAGATTTTAACTAAATAAAGACCTATATGATATTAAAGCTGAATAGTTGTTCTTTACTCTCATCACATACCGGAACTTTTTGTCTAAGTCTTACTGTTTTGAATTGAAGTCAGGGCTTGAAACGGCATACCGGAGGTCTCATCCGCACATTGCACACGGAAATGGACAGAAATCGTTTTTAACTTTGAACTGTTTTTAAACTTATCGTATGAAATTTTAACTAAATACGAACCTATATGACATTTAAGCTGCATATTTGCTCTTACTCTCATATATGTCACATGCCGAAACTTTTTGTCTGGTCTTACTATTTTAAATTGAATTCAAATAAAACCGGCTTACGGGAGGTCTTATCCACACATTGCACACGGAAATGGACAGAATTCGTTTTTTGTTTTTTTAATTTTTTAAATACCTTTAAAAGTATCGTCTGACATTTTAACTAAATAATGATCTATATGAGGTAAAAGATGAATAGTTTCTCTTTACTCTCATATATGTCACATGCCGAAATTTTTGTCTGGGTCTTACTGTTTTAAATTGAATTCAGGGCTTAAACCGGCATACCGGAGGTCTTATCCCCCATTGCATACGAAAACGGACAGAATTCCTTTTTAAAGTCTGAATGCTTTTAAAACTATCGTATGACATTTCAACGAAATAATGACCTATATGACATTAAAGCTGAATAGTTGCTCTTTACTCTCATATATGTCACGTGCCGACACTTTCTGTTTGGGTCTTACTGTTATATTTATTTATTTATTTTTTTTTTTTTTGGGGGGGGGGGGGTCCACCAATTAATGTAAGTCAAAATGAACAACAACAATAATATTAATAATTATAATGCTAATAATGCTAATAATGATAATGATGATAATAATAAAAATGGGTTTTCTCGGCTAATTTCAAAATTTTGTCACACAAATTCATTTAAGTGCATTAAAATTAACGCAAATGTAGCCCTCGGGCTAATTCCTTCATCCAAATTCCGAATACGAGCATTCAAATTCAACTATAGACAACCAAAATGTGCACGTTTTGTTTTTTAAATCCCCGCATTCTAGTTAACATGGGCGCAACTGGTAGGCTTGATGAGCTTCTATATGCGGCATTCAATTTTATTTTCGGCTCTTAGTTTCCTCATTCGTGCATTTGTTTTAACAGATATGGCATAATTATAGGGGTTAGAAAAAACGATCATCATGAGATCAATCTGTTAGAGGGGGAATACCACTTGTGAGTCAGTACATTTTTTTTTCCTTTTAGAGAGGGTCATCAACATTATTTGCCGTCCCATCCTAAGGAATATTGTTAAATCCTCAACCTCATGTTGTGGTATGTACGAAAGCTTAAAGGTCATGTAAAGTTTTGGTAAGCCCGCAAAAACTGTTCGTCAGATTTCTTCAATTTTTGTTGATAAATAGCAAGATACTAGCAATACTAAGACACTGTGAAGATTTCACCTCCTAAAGTTTAATATTAAACAAATAAGAGGCAAAAACTAATTTATGTGCCGGGACAGGCACGTAAAATCCCAACAAAGACAGCATGTGCTATACACTGTAAACACACGTGTAAAACCAATGATGAGTAGCTACACACAGTGCACACACGTTGTCTCTATGCGAAGCCCCAAGATTGCTGTGCGGGGAGCCGTCGGGGTGGAAGGGTCCTAGCATAATGGCAGTGATCAAGCATTCCTTACAGATATTTACACTGAAATTCACAAGAAATCATAGATGGAATACTAAATGATTTCTTACAGACATCTTTTGATTCAAGGAGAACAACATGAGACTATATTTAACATGTTTCTTTCCAATTTCCTTTTTGCTACGAATACTGTACATGAGCTTTAATTAAAAGTGCCCTAAGAAGACGAGACGAGAAGACATGGAAACGAGTAAAGAAGACAAAAAGACGAGACGAGAAGACGAGAAGATGAGATACTGGATCTTGTCAAGTCAACTTGATGATACACACACACAACACACACCAAAACATGGACCGATCGGAATACGGATGCGGTATAAAATGAATGGGAACATGATCGAGTATATCATTGAGTGACTTAAATTGAAGAACGCTTGAGAATTACCTAAAAGAGATTTCTTTTAATTTAAAGGTCCCCTGCAACCCAAATGCAAGTTGATTCGTGTCAGGCGCGTAGCGGGGGGGGGGGGGGGGGTTGATGGGGGCGGTCGCCCCCCAAAATCGCAAAAAAAAAAAAAAAAAAAAAGCGAGAGCGAAAAAGCGGGGGGATGTGAAAGAAAAAAAACCTTTAAAGTTGCTGCGAGTCGTTATCTTTCTCTCAATATTATCTAAAACGGCAAAGTTTTCGCGCTTCGCGCGGGAAGGGGAAACTCCCCTTTTAGGCCAGGAGCCTGTCCCGAAATAGTCACCCCATTTTACCCATAAGATTTGACCCCGCAAAGTTACTTAGACCATCTAAGTCATTGACAAAAAGGTTGTCAGCCTGACCGTAGCCGCCGGGTTAAGCCCCCAGAGCCCCCAAAAGGGACCCCAAAGTCGCGTCGATTTCACCCCATCTCACCCATGCACCAAACTTTGTCAGTAGGAAGTAGTATAACTGGACATTACAAAACACACAAAACTGACAAAAATTTCCGACGGGATGGGGTGTCAGACAGCCCCTAAAAATTGGGGTAAATTTTTTCCCTTAAAGCCCAGAGACCAAATTTTGTCAGAAGGAAGAGCTATGGATGTACATTCTAAAAATATAAAAACTGACAAAATTGTCCATCGGGAAGGGGGTGTCAGATCCCCTGAAAGGAAAACCCCAAAGTGCCCTTTGACAACGCTTTGGCCCCCAAAATGCTCTGTTTGGAAAGAAAAACCATTTTCTTACCTTCTGACTATGATCATTCAAAAGCATTTCATTCAATTCACCTTAAATTTTCATAACAATAATTTTGAGTATAATAATCTTCTTCAGGTGCGATTTGGTGTTAATTGGTCTTCTGGTGAAGTTATTAAATTGTTAAAAATGTATTGCTTTCTCAAAAGTAGCCAAAGAATATTGTCGGGATTATGTAAACACACCCATTGTCCATCTTCACCTGTTTGACAAAGCATAATAGAAGAGCTTTTCAGGTATCTGTGGTATGTGACTGCCAGGCTGAAATGTACCATTCATGTGTTAATTGCACAGATACCAAGCAAGCTTCTCTATTATGCCTTGTCAGATGGTCAATGGCTGTGTTTACATAATCCTGACAATATCTTTTGGCTAGTTTTAGGGATTGCAATACATTTTTCACAATTTAATAACTTATTAACCAAAATACCAATTAACACCAAATCGCAGTGAGAGCAATGCTGAATGTCATTGATATAAATTAAGAAAAGCAAAGGTCCTAGTAAACTGCCTTGTGGAACTCCACAGTTAAGACTTTGCATTGATGACCTTTCGCCATTCAAAATAACAAATTGTTTTCTATCTAAAAGGTAGTCTTGAAACCACTCCAAGGCCTTACCTCTAATCCCATAGTGAGATAATTTTTTTGATAATATTTTATGGTCAATTGTATCAAAGGCCTTGGAGAAGTCTAAGAAAATACCAATTGTATGGAAGTGGTTGTCTATTGCAGTTGCTACTTTATGAATAAACGTCAGAGTTGCGTGTATTGTACTACGCTTCTCACGGAAACCAAATTGATTATCAGAAAAGATATTATTATTGCGGACAAATCTTATGGTTCGAGAATACACGATTTTTTCGAAAACTTTTGAAAAAGAGGTCAGGAGTGATATCGGCCTACTTTTATAATTACCTAATTTTGTTTGGTCGCCTTTCTTATATATGGGGACAACCTTCGCTATCTTCATATTTTTCTCATCATTCATACTCTTTATTTCATAAAAGCAATTTTTTGTGAAAGGAGGGGAAGATATTTGCTTTCCGAGGGTATTCATCGTGCCAGAAAATGAGATTTGGCTAAGGGTATACAGGACTCCTTTGGTCAAAATAGGCATTTCTATATTCGACCCACGTCTTTCAAATTCTAATATATGAAAATGTATCACGAGTGTAGGTAATGGTAACGGCAGGGAAGCTTCCCATTCCCAATGGCTCACATTCCTGTGTCGATGGTGTGGCGAGAATATTCCATGACTCATGAGGTCGACATCCTATCAAGCTTTGCTTCCTTTATAGCATGCCTCTCCTTTTCATTGTATATGTTAGGTCAATGATCATCCGCTTGTTTAAATTATCATTATACACACGTAATTATTTTATTATTATTTTTTGTTTTACCCTTGTACGGTTTCGTCAATGGCAGTATTCAGTCACAGATATCTTACATTTTAAAACCGTTTTTGCCTGGCTTTTTATTCATCCTTCTTAACATCATCATACATGACAGATATCAAATTTCAACAATTAAATCAAGCCTCCACAAAGTCACCGATTCCCTTTAAGTTAAAGTATCATAATTCTTATTTATTTTATCCAAAAATATTGGGGGGGAGGATAATACAGGCCATCCCCCCACCTCAAAATTTTGTTGGGATCGACACCCATGGATGCAGTGGCGGCACCAAGGGGGGGGGGGGGCATTTGCCCCCCCCCCCAGTCAGAAGCTTTGCCCCCCCTCCCCAGTTGCCCCCCAATAATTTTCGGAGTGAAAGAAAATAAAAGGGTGGAAAATGAAAAAGAAAAGAAAAGGAAAGAAAAAAGTGAAAAAAGAATGGAGAAAAGAAGGGAAAAGAAAGAAAACGGAAACTTGGAAAGCAGTGGCGGCATCAAGGTGGGGGGGGGGGGGGGCATGGGGCAAATTTTTTCGCTCAGCTCGTGTAAATATCCTCCTATTTGGGTAGTTTTATAACCGAATAATTTCTGTACATTTCCACTATAATAGTGTCAAAATTTTTGCTCGCTCGCTTCGCTCGCTCGCAATACAGGCCTATAACTCCCACCACATAATCAGGCCGCGAGATGATCAAATGTCCTCATATTGGGGTAGTTTTATAGCCAAATAATCATTTCTGTACATTTTCACCACAAAAAGTTTCAAAATTTTTGCCCGTTCGCAATGTATAACTACCCCCTTATTATCGGGCAGCAAGATGCTCAAATGTCCTCATATCTGGGTAGTTTCATAGCCGAATATAATTTCTGTACATTTTCACGACAAAAAGTGTTCGCAATAAATAACTACCACCTCATAATCGGGCAGCAAGATGCTCAAATGTCCTCATGCATATTGGGGTAGCCGAATATGTAATTTCTGTACATTTTTACGACGAAAAATGTCAAAATTTTTGCTCGCTCGCTTCGCTCGCTCGCAGTATATAACTAACACCTCTTTATAATCGGGCAGTTCACCTAGATGCTCAAAATGTCCTCATATCTGGGTAGGTTTATAGCCGAATATTCTGTACATTTTCACTACAAAAAGTGTCAATTTTTTTTTTGTCCGCCCTTGCCCCCCAACATTTTCTTTTGCCCCCCATTTTGTATCACGGCCCCGATCAATTCAATGAAATATTCGGTTCTCCCAGTTACGGCCGTGAGGTTCTAGTATTTTTTAGGACGAATCCTTAATGGACGAGAAGTCATACAGCGATATAGACCAAACTCGCTTAATGACTTGCTGCTAGGTTTACGTTATTTAGAGTGGACAATTATTTCTAAAATGTAATACTGACGTTTGATTCGTCTAATAAAGCCTTGAATTTGGGTTGGAAATGTAAAACTAATAAGAACAAAATTAGGATATGAAACAGTTTTGTGCAAATCTTTGTCAAGTCCATTTGACAGTCCTATATATTCAGTTTGTATTAAACCTAGAAAAGTTTTTTTCTTTATTTGTGATCCCATGTGGACTCCGAACAATTTCAGCTTTGCTGCCGAAAAATCTACTTTGGGCAATTTGCATAATTCGCATAAATCTAAATGGCCGCTTTGAGGCAATAAGGTGTTTTCGAATGTGTCAACACATTCGAAAACTCATTATTTAGTAGCGAAAGACAGCTTACGCAGATTGTGTCATACTATTCTATTTGCGCGATGATACGTGACTGCAATTGTGTTGTTCGTCATTGTACATATACAACCTGTGAGACATCGAAAGGAGGTTACACAGTAATGTCCGATAATAATGTATGATACCTCTATTTGGGGGTTTTTTGGGTGAAGAATCCAGTTTTAACGTTATTTTTTTGGCAATTACATATATCACGTACACTTAATTATACTTGAACAACTGAAAGTGATTTTTTAAAACAATAACAGTGAAAGTAAGCCTACTAATGTAACGGAAGGTGTTTAGAGTGACTATATTCATGTTTCGATCTTTTCTTTTTCCTCCTTTTTTTTTTTTTTAGTATTCTTTTTGAATTTCCTGTCAGTTTCAGCCACAAGATGTTAAATGGGATGACTATAATTACGGAAATTTGTATTGAGAAGAAGCAGAAAATCAGGGAAGAATAGTGAAATATTCAGAAAACTCTAAAAAAGGAATATAGAAAGTTAAGTTTTTTTTTATGCCAGGAATTTTAAAAAGGAGATTAAGCTTTAAAATCATTAAATTGGCAACACATTGAGAGATTAACAATCATTGTTTTTTTATCGAAATTGGCCATTGGCCAGTTTTATTTTTCGCCAGCCCTCAAAAATGTCGCTCGGGGGGGGGGGGAGTTATCAAATATTTTCCTCCATAATTCTCTGACAAGCAAAAAAAAATAAAAATAAATAAATAAATTTAAAAAAAATTTCGAGGAAAGATTGTCAGGGGTGCACTCTGCCCCCCCTGCCCCCCCCCCCCCCCCTCAGCTACGCTAGTGCTTGAAACGCACAGACTGCGTTCTCCGCGTGAGAAAGCTGCAGATTGTTGGCAGAATAGACCTATCAACACTAAGATTTATCATTTTCTTGATGGCAATGGTATGGTTGATCTTGTCGAACGCTTTACAAAAGTCAATAGCACAGACATTGGCGACAAAGCCAAGCTGGTCACTATTGATCTCAACTTCCAAAAATTCGTATAACTTAATTTTTCTTAGTCCGATTTATCTCAAACCAGGGAAATGTAAATAAGTTACATTTCCCTGCTCAAACTTACACTGAATAAAATTAATATGTCTCTATGATTTGTCTGCCTTCATCCAAACTACAATCAGGTGAAATAAACAAACCAACCAACCAACTGTAATTCAGCGATTCAAGTCCATTTTCTATGAAAGGGTTAATTCTCGTTTAATTCAACGTCATGTTTGAACACTCCCAAACCCTTTTACATGTTTTACTTACACTATTTCATATAAAGTCATTAGGAGTATAGGCGTACTTTCATATAACCAGGGAATTGTAGGTCCAGGTTCTAACTGAAGAAATATACATTCAGTTGTTTAAGTGTAATTAAGTTGGTATTTACATGGAATTTACGTGATATTTAATTAAAAAAAAACCCAACAACATTGAAATGGATTCTACGCCCCACAAAACAACTTAATAGAGGTATCAAACATTATTAACATTAACCTCGTTTCGATGTCTCACAGGCTACATGTACAAGATGAACAACACAATAGACCTGTTCACAAAGTTATTCAAATTTATTGATGTTTCTTTCCTGGGGATCTATAGTAACGAGGTATTCCATTAACCTGTTATTAAAGGGCAATCCAACCTTGATAATAAGATGATTTGTGTGAAAGCAGAAAAATAAGAAAAACAGGATGGCGAAAGTTTGAAAGAAATCGGACAAGGACTAAGAAAGTTATGGATGTTTGAAATATGAGATCACTACATCTATGCGAATCTCAAATCGGCAATTTGGTAAGTCAATTGTGACATTTTTGTGGACAACTCTCCCATTTGTCGTACACAAAAATATCATTAATTTGCGGTTTTCTTCGAGGCGCTTTTACCCTCAGGGCAGTACTCAAAATATATTGGATATAGCATATTGTTATAGGTCCTCATGAACGAAAAGATCCTACTGAATAATGCATTTTGAAAAAAAGTGACATTTTAGTCATTTTGTGTGTTGGAGCGAATGGGGGAGTTGTCCACAGCTACATCACAGTGACATTACCTATTCGGCCAATTTGAAATTCCCATATGCATAGTGATTACAACTTTCAAAAATTCATAACTTTGTTATTGCTTGTCCGATTTCGTTCAAACTTTCACCAATCTGCTTCTCTGATTTTTCCTCTTTCTTTCAAAGCAACTTGCTATAAAGGTTGGATTTTCCTTTAATGAATGAACTACAATACTTGGAATCCAGTTTGAATACATTACTTGTTGCTATACGTTTAAAAGAAAATTAAAACAGCATCTCTTACTAACATACAAGGAAAAGCCAACCTTCCAAAAATATCCCGGATACAAGCCACACGCGGAAGATTGATCCTGATCTCCCTCCTTGCTTGTTTTATGTTTTTTAATTTTATTTTTTTGTTTTTTATGATTTATTCCCCTTTTTCTTACTCCCTTTCCTGATTTCATCTCTTTTCCTCTATCAACCTGTCCCTCCCCATCTGCTTCTTCATCTAGGTGAGCCTTTGTGTTTTTATTATTTAAGTTAGTCACTTAACGTATACTATGTGTAAAAAAAAAACAAATACTAAAAACAAAACAAAAAACAACGATGAGATTTCTGAGTCATGTACATAATTATAATGTTTTTTAATTGGGAACATGCTATTTACAAGCTCCGCTTCTCTGCTAGTTCCCTTTCGTTACCTTTTCGATAATTATTATCAAGAAACAATTGAAATGTGTGTAAACCTCTCTCTGTTATAACATTTATTTTAGAAAACAATATGTAAAACCAAGTCCATATGCGATATGTTTGAATGATGAGTTTCTTCTACAATGTAAATACTTTATATGATTTATGAACTGGTATCGAAAAATAAATGAATCTTGAATCTTGAATCTTGAATGTCTGACAAGCCCCTGACAAGCTTTCGGGCTGTCAAGAACAACCTTTGTTTTAAAAGTATACATAAAATGTGAATATATTTGTGAACATGTCTATTGCAGTCACGTATCATAGCGCATATAGAATAGTACATAGATCAGTTGACACATTCTGCATAAGCTGTCTTTCGCTATACTAAATATTGTCTAGAAGGAGCCATTTAGATTTATGCAAATTATGCAAATTGCCCAAAGTCGATTTTTCGGCAACAAAGCTGAAATTGTTCGGAGACCAAAGGGGATCACAAATAAATAAAAAAAAAAAAAAAAAAAAAAAAAAAAAAAAAAAAAAAACACTTCAACGGAAAGAACTTTTCAAGGCTCATGAACTGTCAAGTCGACTAGTCCAGTGTTTCTATACAGCAAATAAAAAGCATCAAAATAGGATCATTTAACGGAACTGCAGAACTGTCTGTAGTGTCGGAGGGAAATTTTACAATTCAAAATGGTAAATCAACTCGCTTGATCGTCCTCCCGAAGTTGAAAGTCATAATAGACAGAAGTGATGATGATTTCATCTGCCTGTTTTAATAGAAGAGAGAAAAGGTAGCAATTATACTCTTAGGCTTAGACTTTGAATTACCCATGTAAATGAAATGGAAAGCGTCAAACTAGAAACGCAAAGATTTTTCTATATCATTTATAAAGAGGTGACAAGAAGGGCGACGGTTTTATGGTGCAGAATTGTCTTATTTATGGAAGGGGCGGGGATACCCCCATCCATTTAAAATTATTTATATGCGAGTATAATTATTGCGTTCTGGCGCTCTTGATAGAAAATGTTTATATTCTTCAGCCACGGCACCTCAAAATTTTCGGCTCATTACGCCATAAGGCGGTACACCTATACATGGAAATAGCGATGCATAATTATGCCCCCTTGTGACTCCTCTCCCCTCCCGTCCAGTTTGCCCCTATCAGTGGCGTATCTAGACCTTCACGAGGGCAAAAATATCTGAGCCTATGGTGATCAAGAAAAAAATTGCTTTTCCAGGCCCTAATTTGCGTGGGTAATGGGAGGGTAGAACGTCAGCTGTTCCTTCAATTCATATATTGTGGAGGTGTCGTGGTATATAGTGGTTCATTCACTTGACTCTCAATCCAAGGGTTGAGGGTTCGAATCTCAGCCCGGCACTAGCGTTTTTTTGGCAAGACATTAATCTACATTTGCCACTCTCCACCCAGGTGTTAAATGGGTACCTGGCAGGATTTTTCCTTCAAATGCACTGTGCGCTTATTACGGCTGTTAGATGACGGCTGTTAAATGGGTACCTGGCAGGATTTTTCCTTGAACTGTTGACATGCACTGTGCGCTGATTACGGCTGCCGGAGCTAAAGTCAGGGTAATAATATCCAAACCCTTTGGAAGCGCATAGGGACGTTATATCATAATGTGATATGCGCTATACAAGAACGGTTTATTATTATTATCATTATCATTATCATATCTACAATTTGTACAATCATTTTCATTTGATAACCTCCTATTTTTTGATCAGTTGTAGTTTTATTAGTATTGGCACAATAAATTCATACTAGCTAATTGCAAACGAACGAAGCGAGCGACGAAAAAATGGCCTCACTCCATCTTGATTGAAAATGGTTTGATTCTTTCTCATTCATGCAAAAACCATACTTACTTGTATATTTTAAGATATTGCAGAATATATTTGAATTAGTTACAGAGGTGTTCAAATAAACAAGCAGTTGTCTGTGGTTCCTGAGATAAAATAGGGGCCTATAGTCATGATAGTATTATGAGGCAAGAGAAGAAACGGAAGAAGAGGGGAACATGAAGATGAATTATGAAACAAAAAACGGAATATTTTAACAGAAAGGGAAAAGAAGAACCATCATGACTTCATAAATGATAATAATTACTGGGAAAATTTAGCTCCTTTCAAGAAGTTATTCTTTGAAATGCCCCTCCAGCTACACGGCCCAAGAACAGAATATAAAAGAAACTCTTTTGCATATAAGGAGCCAGGTTGTTTGTAAAACTAATCAAAGCTTTAAATCTTCACTAAGTGGAATTACATCATAACTATTCAAATATAACACCATTAATTCACTCTCCATTTTTTAAAAACCATGTTACCTAATTGTTATATATTTTGTATTTTCATGTATAATGATTTGTTAAACTGCAGGGCGCCTTTGGAAAGCAGTTTTGTATAAGTGAACAGGCCAACCCTGCATCATAAAATAAAGAAGATAAAATAAATAAATAAACATAAATTACGTAAAAATCATCATTATACAAACCAGGGAGGTGGAAGAGCCACTGTGCAAACGATGGGTATAAATCATTATATATATTAACACACCTCCATAATAAACGGGGCCACTATTTTAGCGTTTTTGATAGGGGGCAACTTGCCCCCCCCCCACCCCTGACAGATTCTCAACTATATAAAAAAAGGTTCACTCACATTTCTGTCACTGTGCATAAATCATTTCTATGTAAATTGTATCCAAACTGCTTTTAAATCAAGGAATAATTTATTAACAATACTGAGTAGATGCTGTTAAACCAACCATAAAAAAGATAAGAATTGCTAATATTGTGGCACACATGATGCCAAACAATGGGGAATTTGAACGCCTCTGTAACTAATTTAATAATAATAATAATAATACCTGCATTTATACGGCGCCTTTCCAGTTAGTAACTGATCAAAGCACTTTACAGTGTATTATTACCCCGGTCATTGGATCCAGTTACGATTCTGCACTTATAGTGCACATTCTCCACTCCACTAGGGAGCATTCCAGTCTGGCGGCCATTTCACAGGCGCACAAATACTATTCCAGTCACAATGACATTCGCATCCTACCGGGTACCCACTTAACACCTGGGTAGAGAGTGGCAAATGTAGATTAATGCCTTGCCAAAGGACAGTGCCGCTGCGGGACTCGAACCGCGAACCATGTGATCCACGGTCCCGTGACGTATCCACTAGACCACGACACCTCAATATCTTAAAATATACAAGTATTGTTTTTTAATGAATGAGAAAGAATCAAAACACTTTTAATCAAGATGGAATGAAGTCATTTTGTTCTCGCTCGCTTCGCTCGTTTGCAATTAGCTAGTATGAATTTATTGTGCCAATACTAATTAAACTACTATGGATCAAAAATAGAAAGATGTTATTAACCCAAATTCCAGGCATTTTTAGACGAATGAAACGTCAGGATCACATTTTTAGAAATGACTGTCAACTCTAATTAAATACCTAGGCCTAACAGCAAGTCAATAAGAGCATTACGTCTATATCTCTGTAAAACTTCTCGTCCATTAAGGATTCGTCCTAAAAATACTAGAACCTCACGGCTGTAACTGGAAGTACCGAATTTCTCATTGAATTGATCAGGGCCGTGGTACAGACTCCTATCGGGTAGGGTCCAATATTTTTACAGGCGATTTATTGTTTGTTGAAGTGTACAGGAATTCCATTACAATTTAGCTCGAAATTCCCTCAAAACTGCGTTTTTGAAAGGGCTTCCATATCAAATATTGTTCAGAATGTAAACCTTAACGCATGTGCCAAATTTGGTGCTTTTAGAGAAAAGTGCACAATTTTCAAGCTATGCCGCCCTACTAAAATTATACTTGAGTAGGTTTTTGCAATTACAATCTATACGGATTTGTTTCCGTTGAGATCAGTGGCTAGAGCAGCAAAGGAAAAATGAAGCAAGAGCTAGCATGCCGCCTTGATTAAAGCAAGGAGCTCTTCAAAGCTCCTTGATTAAAGGGTAACTTCTGGCCAGTGGCGGAGATGTGTTACGCAATTCTATTCATCAGGGGGAACGATCTATTGTTACGTCCCCCTGATGAAAAGAATTTTCTTGCCCATGCTTCTGGCAAAGAAAGGTAAAATAATCCATCTCGATTGAATCCTTAAGTGAAAAGAGACTCTGCATGGCTTATTCACTGTCGCCAATCTTCGCTCCAGTGATCTCTCGAGGCAGCAGATTCTTGTTTTTTCCCCTTGTTTTTCTTGATTCTTTTTTTTTTTTTTTGGGGGGGGGGGCAGATTCTTGTTTTTTCCGGGCCAACAGGTTCTTGGGATCGCGCAATCACTCGACCTGACGCGTACATGCAGTATCGTTTAGCAGGTGCTTCGGCGAATAAAAAAAAAATATCATAAAAAGAGTCCAGAATCTAGACTAGGCAGCAGACAGCATGCAAGAAACTGTGTGAAGAATCACCTGGCTTGCAAGTCAACACAGGATAGCTAGGATGAAAGCTTGCCTACAAGACGCGCTGGGCTACGATAGTGAGATCAACGTTTCTCATGCAAATAGCATATAAGAAATACACGTTCAAGGTAATCATGGTAACGTTTTTTTTCCCCTTTTTATTCATTCGATTCTATTTTAGTAGAGCCTGGAAGGAAACCCCTTATTACTTAGCAAACTCCGAAGGTGGTTTGCGTGCGGGCGTGTGTGTGTCTGTAATTGGGTCTTTACAGACGTGTATCAATCTTATTTTACACCTTGGGACCGACCTTTAAAGTACACATTCAAAGAAAATCACAAATATGATAAATAATGTATCACTAGAAACTGGCAAGTTAACAGATAGCAATCGTATCAGTTTAAAGTCAACTACATATCAGGTAATTAAACAATAATACAAATAAAACTACCTCCCAGCATCTGCGATATACAAGCGCTTCGCCAAAAAAATAACAATGTTTCAATGACGTCAATAAAGGGAACAATCCTGTCCCAGCAGACGATGTCCCATAAAGAATGAACATAAGTGCAGTGCAGTTATTTCTCAAATTATAAAGAATTTAGTGTATTCAAACGTGCCCATATTTCACACCATTCTAAAATGGGAATGAAACAGATTCTGATTATTGAAATCTTTTGTTTGTAAATATATAGGATGAGGGTTAATGAACAATCAAAGAAACCACACTTTCAAATTGAAAAGCCCGCTGAATGATTGCAAGGACGGTATTTATCCCTCATTCAACGCCGAACGTCCATGTACCAGAGTCTAGCACAGCCCATTTGTAAACTTATTTGATACACATTTACAACTTTGTACATGTAAAATACGATAGTGTACCCGTACCCCTGCCCCTGCATTGCTGTTCCTGTGTGTATTAGCGGTGATTATTCCCTGATATTTCATTTATATAAGGAAGGAGAATTTTTTAATTTTTTTTTTAAAACTTCATTTTCATCTTGGAAACCCAAAGTTTGTCGGAGGTAAACTTAAATAGTCCTGAAATCAGGTAAAATGGCCAATGTTGATAAATTATATCCTCCTTACATTGATTTTGGTGTACCTTTTACGCTGTTACAGCAGTGAATATTGTCTTTTTGTGAACTCAACATATGTTGTGTCAAATACATTTCTCCATGATATATCTTGAGCTATGAAGGAGACAAGCTGCACCTTGAGAGATAATGGAGAAAATATGAAATTTTGTGTACAAAACATATGGAGAGTTTTCCTACTAAACCTGTCATTTTGAAGCAACATTGCCAATTTGAGGATCGCCATAGAAAGTAAATTGAGACTTTTCAAACTTTCATAACTTTCTCATTTCTTAACCGATTTTGATGGAACTTTTTTAAAATTGCTTCTCTCTATCCTCTCTTTTCATTAAAAATGATTTCCCCCCAGGGTTTCATTCTCCTGGACTTGATGACAGTCCTCCTAGGCCAGGAGCCTGTCCCGAAATAGTCACCCCATTTTACATATGAAATTTGACCCCTTAAAGTTACTTTCTCTCTTTTATATTACCTTTCAGAATTCGTTCCGATTCCACTATGAAGGCGTCACCGTGTTCATCCCTCAGGCGAATATCAGTAGCCATATGCATCTCCTTCATACTTATTTTGGTCTTCATCTTCCATCACAGTGGCAATGGACATGGAACAACTCCATCGATGAATTCAGCTTACCGAGTTCCAGTTTTTCGGGAGATTACAGATATAACGCCGAAAAATTCAGTATCCATTTTCCCTCTCTCGCAAAGCGAATGGAGCTGCGAAAACAAAACAGAGATCAAAGAAAGAAACCTGGACTGCAGAAGACGCTTGCCTGACGTGATCGGTATCGGTGCAAAGAAATGTGGATCTGCAGCGCTTAGGTCTTTTCTCGGCAGCCATCCAGCTATAGCCGTACATCCTACAGAACCCCACCAATGGGATAAGCATCCGACACGGAGTATCGAGGAATATCGAAATCTGATGCCAGTGACTTCACAGTATCAAATCACCATGGAAAAAACGCCAAAGTATTTCGTTGAAGACGACAAACCTGCCGCGATAGCGAGGGATATCTCACCCAATCTTAAATTTTTGCTCATGTTGCGAGACCCCGTAAAACGCGCCATTTCAGACTACACACACGTCTCGACGCTGGCGCCTCGTCTCGAAGCTGACGTGAAGCTAGCGTATCCTCCAGCTAACATATCTTACGTAATAAAAAAAAACATTTGAAAAGAGCGTGCTGAACGAAGACGGAACGGTGAACATCGATAACGCCATCATATTTACAGGGTTGTACGCTCGCCACCTCCGAAATTGGTTTAAGGTTTTCCCTCGCGAGCAGATACTAATTCTGGATGGCGATTTGTTTAGTAAGGATCCCTTACCTCAGCTTCAAGCCATCGAATCGTTCTTAGGGCTGCCCAAATACTTTGACGCTAACACAATATATTTGGACGAAGCCAAAGGGTTCTTCTGTTTAGCAGTGCCTTTTAAGCAATGTATGGGTGACAGTAAAGGTCGACAGCATCCTGATGTAGATAGAGATACACTTACAAATTTGTACAAATTTTACGAACCGTATGACAAAGAGCTTGAAATTCTAACGGGAAGAACATTTTCATGGATGAAACCTTGATTGATAATCATGCCCCCTTGTGACACCCCTCCCCCTGCCGTCCAGTTTGTCCCTATCAGTGGCGTATCTAGACATTCAAGAGGGGCAAAATATCTGAGCCTATGGTGATCAAGAAAAAAATTGCCTTTCCAGGCCCTAATTTGCGTGGGTAATGGGAGGGTAGAACGTCAGCTGTTCCTTCAATTCATATTTCCACAATTTACAGTACAATAATAAATTTCATTTAAAAATCTCATTTCATTTAATAACCTCCAGGGCTCTCTGGAAGAGCAGGTCAAGAAATGGACTTGAAATGAGACTACCCTGTTGAAACAAACAAAACTGAAATAAATAACTAAATAAATTCTATTTTTGATCAATTGTAGTTCTGTTAGTATTGGCACAATAAATATTTTATTGATACTAGCTAATTGCAAACGAACGAAGCGAGTGAGAAAAAAATGCCCTCATTCCATCTTGATTGAAAGTGTTTTGATTCTTTCTCATTCATGTGAAAACCGTACTTACTTATATATTGTAAGATATTGCAGAATATATTTGAATTAGTTACAGAGGCGTTCAAATTCCCCATTGTCTGGCTTCATGTGTGCCACAATATTAGCAATGCTATATCTTTTTGATGGTTGGCTTAACAGCATCTACACAATATTGTTAACAAATTGTTCCTTGATTTAAAAGCAGTTTGGATACAATTTACATATAAAAATGATTGATTCACAGTGACTGAATTGTGAGTGAATCTTCTTTTTTTATGTGGAGAATCTGTCAGGGTGTGTGTGTGTGTGTGTGGGGGGGGGGGGGGACAAATTTCCCTACTTGCCCCTATTGAAAACGCTATAGTGGCCCCGATTAGTATGGAGGTGTGTTAATACACATTATGATTTCGTTTGCATAATGATGATTTTCACGTAATTTATATCTATTCATTTATTTTGTCTTCTTTATTTTATATTGCAGGGTTGGCCTGTTCATTTATGCAAAACTGCTTTCCAAAGGCGCCCTGCAGTTTAACAAATCATTCTACATGAAAATACAAAATATATAACAATTAGGTAACATGGTAAATTACAAAAATGGAGAGTGCATTAACGGTATTAGGAAACGAACATGTTTGAATAGTAATGATATAATTCCTTTTGAGTGAAGATTTAAAGCTTTGCATAGTTTTTAAAACTTATAAAAGGATATGCACGTCTGAGCATTACCAGGGAGTACATTAACCAGCTGACTCCTTATGCAAAAGAATTTCTTTTATATTCTGTCCTTGGGCGGGATAATTGGAGGGGGAATTTTAAAGAATAACTTCTTGAAAGGAGCTTTTGTCATTTATCAGTTTATTTAGCTTCGTACTCTTCTTAAGAGGCCCTTTTCGCAATGTCGTACTACGACATTGACCTGTTTCCGTTCGCGTTCTGACTTTCCTATTCTTCTTCTTCTTCTTCTTCTTCTTCTTCTTCTTGATCTTCTTACCTCAAACTCCTATTCATTTTGCACGTAGTGCTTGTTCCTCCTAATTAGGTCCCTTCCTCTCGTCCATTTCATTTCAAATTTCATAGCCATCTTTCTTGCCATGTCTAGTTGTGCACCTGACTCTTCATTTTCCGAAATCACTCATGCATGAACATCCAGGCGCCATTTTGTCCATTTTCGGGCCATTTTCATGTCTTTCTTTCTTCTTGCCTATCTCCACTATCCTACATGCTACAGACTTCTAACAAAGTGCTCTATATAGAGTAAGACTTGTTCTTCAACTTTCTTTTTTTTTACCTAACCTTCAAAATTTCATCTTCATACTCTAAATTCAAATCCGAAATCGGCAACATTAAAAAACATTAAAATTCTTAAAATATTCATTCCCGAATTTGAAAAATTGCCATAACTTCCTCATATCAAGTCATTTTTGTCTCAAATTTTCACTATGGCTTTATCTTGTCATTGCACACATCCCCGATCAGTTTCATGCTTCAATGATTCGACATAATAAAAATAGCGCCCTCTAAAGTTTCCAAAATGGCTATTTTCTTGTGGCCGTATCTCCATCATGCCTGGCTAAAACCGTACCCTTTTTTGGATTTAGGTGCTTCAAGATATACTCTATTCAGCCAACTGAAATAATATATACCTTATCACAGACCAACTTGGTGAAAATTGCTCGTCAAAATCATGAAATTTACGGAAATGCCGAAATAACTTCAACTTGCTCTAAAATTGCGAAATTTAAACCTACATCTTTGAAACTTGGTAGGTGTGTGTATCAATGTATTTGACAACTGTCAGCTCAATTTGGTAAAAATTGATGACGTCATCACGAAGTTATCGCAAAAAATCTCAAATTAATATGCATTACATAATATGGCGTAATATGCTTATTTTAAATGGCGCACTAATGACATTCAGCTCAAAATGACCGCAATGAAATTCCCTTCTCAGAGATACCAAACACGGTATAGGGTCTCACAGAAAATTTTCAGTAAATCGCGATTTAAGTCAGGTCATAATACGGATCCTGCAGAGTTTCCGCCCTTGCATTACACGTATTGTCTATGGGGCAAATCGGGATCCCAACTTTGGCCCCCTGAACGATCTTTATTTTTCTTGAAATTTTGCAGGCATATTCTTTGAGGCAAAATGAAGAAAATCTCGAAGCCGGATTTTTTAAAATCGGTCAAGCGTCACATTTTAGATGCCATTTTGTGCATTACACGTATTGTCTATGGGGCAAATTGGGATCCCAACTTTGGCCCCCTGAACGATCTTTATTTTTCTTGATATTTTGCAGGCATATTCTTTGAGGCAAAATGAAGAGAATCTCGAAGCCGGATTTTTAAAATCGGTCAAGCGTGACATTTTAGACGCCATTTTGTTCTATAAATTATCATGCATCACACGCTTCGATAGGATTGTCATAAAAATATGAAAGTGGTCCCAAAATGACGGCCATGAAATGCTCTTTCGTATGATACCAAATACGGCAAATAAAGAACAAAAAAGAGCCCAGTTATTAGCAAATAAAGCCATTTCAGTACATGCCATTTAACGACATTTTCTTCAATACAATTCTACGCAAAGCCGATGTGGCGTGGTAAAAACCTCAATTTACCCTGCACAACATATTATTTAATAATATGCTTATTTTAAATGGCGCCCTAACGGCAGTCGGCTCAAAATGACTGCAATGAAATTCCCTTTTCGGGGATACCAAACACGGTATATGGTCTCGCAGAAAATTGTCAGTAAATCGCGATTTAAGTCAGGTCATAATACGGATCCTGCAGAGTTTCCGCCCATGCATTACACGTATTGTCTATGGGGCAAATCGGGATCCCAACTTTGGCCCCCTGAACGATCTTTATTTTTCTTGAAATTTTGCAGGAATATTCTTTGAGGCAAAATGAAGAGAATCTCGAAGCCGGATTTTTAAAATCGGTCAAGCGTGACATTTTAGACGCCATTTTGTTCTATAAATTATCATGCATCACACGCTTCGAGAGGATTGCCATAAAAATATGGAAGTGGTCCCAAAATGACGGCCATGAAATGCTCTTTCGTATGATACCAAATACGGCAAATAAAGAACAAAAAAGAGCCCAGTTATTAGCAAATAAAGCCATTTCAGTACATGCCATTTAACGACATTTTCTTCAATACAATTCTACGCAAAGCCGATGTGGCCTGGTATACTCTGCGTCACATATAGTGTGGAAGCCACGTGGCCAGAGGCTATGGAAAGGCATTTTATCCTTCTACCTTTCCCTATGTTATTCTTTGTCATCTTGTCTTTCTATGTTTTACCCTACTCTCATTGTTCTATGATCTTTGATTTCTTCCTTTCCTTATGTTAAATACCGCACAACCCCAAAGTGCCGTGCGTAGTTTACTATGCTTCATTGTTTTGAGGCCATGTGGACTGGAGCGTGTGGAAAGCCATTTGGGTCAGGGCGTGCGCCACCATCATCGTCATCACCATCATCATCATCATCACCATCATCATCACCATTATCTTTATCACAATCATCATTATATCATCGTCATTACCATTTTCATCATCATTATATCATCAATATCATCATCACCATCATCATCACCATTATCATCACCATCATCATCATTTTATCATCATTATCATCATTATCATCATCACCATGATTATATCATCATCATCATATCATCACCATCATCATCACCATTATCAATATCACCATCATCATCATTTTATCATTATCGATCTTTATCATTACCATTATTATATCATCACAATCATCAACACCATCATCATCAACACCATTTATCATCACCATCATCCTCATTGTCATCACCATTATCATCATTCTTTGATTTTTTGTTCTTTTTTCTTGTTTTCATTTTTCTATCATCTCCTAGTTTAACAGTATGCATTATTTTCTCCCATCTTATCTGATATCATGTTTCAACATGCATAACTTTACATTTCACATGTCAACTTTTCAAAAAAAATAAAAGATACAGACGACATTGCATGCACATCGTTCCGATACGATTGCAGTTCTAGTCTCATTCTGTACTCATTTTTTCCATGAAGTCATGATGGTTTTTCTTTTCCCTGTCTGTTAAAATAATCCGTTTCTAGATGTTCTCTGTAGGTTTCCATGGTGAGTATTCACAATTGAAGGCTTTCGGTAACACCATGTGGGAGCCTCTGTGAAAAGGCTGATTATTCTTTCGTGAAAAAATAACCCACTTGTGGGGCGTTTAGAGGAATTTTGGATATTTAGCCTTTCTTTCTGTACCCATGCAGACTTAGTACCGCACATACCCTGTGTACCAAAGGAGACACGCTCTAGTAAGTCTTATTGTTGAAGGTTTGATTTGATTTGATTTTAATTGATTTGCTTTTATTCAGATTCCACATTTACAATGAAATTACAACAATATGTACAAATTACAAACACTGCAAAAACAGAGAATAGACATAGAAAGGTGACAAAAGGATATGTGGAGGGATCTACTAAAAAGCTTAGCTTGTGTGATGTAGACCCCCTAATCGAATAATGATACAATAATATAGGTTAAAAAAAAGATTTTCGTTTAATTAATCAAAGTAATTTTTTGAGAGGGAGAAAAATACTAAACAAAGCATTATGTACATCATATACCGCTGAGCTAACATTACAAAGTAAGGTTAATGAAATAAAAGGGAGTTCGAGTGGAAATCAGTATATTATATATACACGTATATATAACTGATATATAAAAAATACAATATTATGGAATGAAAAAAATAAATAAAAGCAGAGTGAATTATTTACATCAGTATAAATCAGTCAAGTGTTTCTTCACAACATATTTGAACCTACTTAAGTTAGGGGTAAGTTTTAAATTCTGTTCTAATGAGTTCCAATATTTAGGACCATTGAAAAATATAGTTGTACTGGCAAAAGCCGTTCGAGTTTTGGGTAAATGATAATCGTTGGCTTGCCTGGTGTAATACCTGAGTGTGTAAAGTGCTATTTGTTTGCAAACAGTTGTTTAAAAACGAATGGCATATTATTTCTATCAAGATTGTACATGAATTGGTACCACCTTAGCGCTAACACAGTGATATTCGGAGCTCTAAGGTAGTGTCCGAATATCTAGGTGATCGAGTTAATATTTACTTGAGTAGGTTTTGCAATGACAAATATCTTCAAAATTACCCTATACATTAATTTTTGGAAGTGCTTCTATATCTGATATTGCTCAGTATGTATCATTCAACAAGTGTACCAGTTTTGGCGCTGTCAGACAAAAGTGCACAATTCAGCCAAATTTTGGAGCTATGCCGCCGTACTACAACGTTTATTCCCGATCGGTACCGTTCTCGATCATCCAGATGCTGGTTTTGTACATGTAGTGCTTCTCGTCATTCATCTGTTGCGTAATCATTACCATCATACTCTAACAAAAAAAGATCGAAGATGAGATTAGGGATCGTTCCCATTCAGCGAAACCTATACACCACCGTCTACTACTTCCTTGAATAAACAAATCCAGGGGTATCTTACAAAAGGCTTTTGCCATGGCAATTGAACGTGAAGGTGAAAAACTTAACGACGATATTGAGAAGCGAGAAAACAAAATGGGTGAAATGATAGACTGATGTAAAGCTCGCCAACCTTTATAATATAGAGCTTTCAATTGATAGCAAGTTACAGAAACTTTAAAATCAGTCAGTGATAACACAAATGAGCAGGGGCGAACTGGGACTAAAATGTGTGCGTGTGAGTGTGTGTGTGTGTGTGTGTGTGGGGGGGGGGGGGGATGGGAGGGGGTGGATTTCGATGAGGACGACCCAGGGGCGGATTGGTCATGGGGAGTTTTCCCCAAGGGCCGCTCGATATTTCGGCATGAGGTCCGGTTGATCAACGAGTAGAATTATTTAAAATTGTTCAGTATATTCTGATAATGAAATGACCATTGTCACTAAACAGATTGTACAAAATTTCGCTCTCAGATTTGAACTTCAAAGTCGACTTTCGAGCAAGAAACGTCAGTCCAGAGGTGAAATTGTGCCCCTATGGTCTCTCGGGGACGTCAGTCTCGCATGGTAACGATACCGTATCATAATTTTGATGTAAATATTGGGAAATTGAGGAATGCATATCTTGTAGGTTGAGTGCATGGTCCGGTCACATCGAAATTCCCCCAACCGAATTTCAGTCCCAGTCCGTCTCTGCCTGTGTAGTAGAATAGCCCATACACTAGTAAATAAAAGCAATATTTGAACTGCTCAGTTTATCTAGAACGCAGGTACCAATATGTTCAATGTGGATAAATAGTCTATAGCAAAATGAAAATCAGACACGGTGTTCCACAGGGATCAGTTTTAGGACCAACACTATTTTTACTTTATATCAATGACTTACCGTCCGTTTCTAACTTTTTCAATTTCAGACTATTTGCAGACGATTCTAACTTGTTTCACACATTTCCAGCAAATCGAAAGGAAATTGATGGCAATGAAATACATAGCAATGTAAAGAAAATACAAGAATGGTGCATTGCAAATAAGCTTACCATCAACTCTTTGAAGACAAAATTTATGTTAATTAGCAGCAGGAGGAGGAAAATCACATTATCTGGTAGACTAGAAAAATGTGGAGATGTTGATGAAGCAACTTTTGTAGGGATAACGATTAATAAACATTTAACTTGGCACAATCACATTCGAGCTGATAATTCATGTATACGGAAAAGAGTTGGAATTTTATTCCGCCTACGACATGTTGTACCCTAATATACATTGGTCTTATTGTATAAAGCATTCATAGACCCACATCTAACCTATGGAATCGAGGTATGGGGAAGTACATACAAAAGGAGCTGAAATTGTTTATTTAGCAGTCAAAAAATGGCAATACGTGCCATCACATTTAGCCACTGGCGAGCCCATTATTTCGAGATTTAAAGATCCTCAGTGTGTTTGATATGCAATATTAATGTGTAGGAATCTTCATGTATGACTTGAGTAATAATAACTTACCCCACTCTTTAATAGATTATTGTGATACGATACAGCACAATTATTCAACGAGACAAAAAACATGTCGACAGGTACATTCACCAAAATTAAGGACTACCTAAGGACAATTTGCTCTTTCTTTCTTAGGAAGTGATTTATGGAATAAAATACCAACCGATATTGAATTAAAATCATCCAGAAGCAGTTTAAGGAAATCGTTAAAAGAACATCTTTTAAGTCAATAAGTATTATGTTTTGTTCTATATGTACATGTGCATGTACATGTACATGTAACACCATGCTATCTATGTAAGTTGTTGTAATTGTCATGATTGTTATGTTTGTAATGGCATTAATATCATCTACTATGTAAACTTTGTAGAGGGGCCAGGCTCGACTAGCACTTGTGCTATTTTCTGGTCCCATTTACCAGCTATTATCATATGTTTCTATCTTGTAACAATATTACTGTATGACAAATCATGTACACATGATGTTATTGTTGGTGAATAAAATCATTCAATTCAATGCAATTCAATATCTTCATTTGTACGATACGATATATCACTCTTTAGTCGGGCTCACACCAGACGTCATTTCGAATGCGTCATAACCTGCGCTAATCGAGCCTTTGAAGGCAATTAATCCATATGCCAGCTATCAAAAAGTATTGTTTGCCCTGTTCATTTTGCAATCAATTTGTATTAACGATATCCCCCATTTATGACGCGCAAAGGACCATACCAGTAGCTGACGCAGGCTTACGTCAGACAACAATTGACGCCTCTTGTGCAATAGGCATAACCATTCAGGGTCCTGTTTCATAAAACTTGTCATCAATGACAAGTTGCAATAACCGTTATAAGCTTCTGAACTCCTTGCATCTGATTGGCTGAGAGCAAATTTGTCGGTAAAAATCACCGCAACACACTTGATGAAACGCCCCCTAGACCTCCTTTGCTGCCAACGCTAAATGGAGTCATATTCTTTTCACCGACGTAAAACCCTTATGCGGACCTGTAACAGTGATCAGAAAGAGAATCTTGTCAGCCCAAACACATTTCAATTCTGAATTACCATGATTACTGAAGCACATCGCACACTGGGTGATTTCAAGTCCGGTGTTGGTGTTGGTGCTAGTGTTGAGAGCGTGCATTGGGCTGCTGATTCTAGCCCCAACACCGAATTCGGGTTTATAAAAATAATACCAATCACATTATTGATAGCTCAACACCTAGTGAAGTCAATCCCAGCACCAGCTTCATTTCAAGTTCGGTGTTGTGGCTGGTGCTAGTTCTGCCCCAACACCAACACCAGCTTTCAACACTGAACTTGAATTCACCCACTATACGATCGACTGCGATCCAATTTTGGAAAAAAATTGCAATAGCACTAAATATGCGCATTAAAAAAAATATATTTAAATATATTTTAACAAATCTTTTTTTTTCGTCGGCACATTGCCACTAAAATAGGGAGGGGGGGGGGGGTTCGACGGATCATTTGTCCACAAGTTAGCCCAAATTTCCGGATTTGCCAACAAGGCTTGAACAATGCAAATTTGCAGACAAGAATTTTGAAATCCCCTCTCTATTATACTCCTCAGACCTTACAATTTAGTAATCATCTGGCATCAAAAGAAAGTGAAGACCTGGATTTTTTTAGGAAAATGAAAGTTGCAATATTCCATTTTTATTACCTCGATTTAATTCAAAGGCATATCTTAGTTTTACTCAAAGAGTACTCAAGAAATAAAGCAAATTCATTTTGAAATCATCTTAACTTTTTACCAATACATTTTTATTTTATCTATTTTTTAAAAATACATTACGGGATAGCACTTACCGGGTTTTCATTGACCCTCTTCCAGCATTTTGTGACGAATGTTGCACACGAGTTTCGAACATCTATGCCACTTATCTGTAAGACTTGGTCGCCTACATGCAGATATTCCAGTAGATTTGTTCTATCGATCCTGCAAGAATGGATATGAAAATATATTTTTAAAAAAGAATAAAAATGAAACCAGCAAACAGAAGAAATCTACATATTTTCATAATCCAAATTTCCCTGTTGAAATCTATTAGGACGCTTAAGAAAAGTCACCAGCACTGGAAATCAATGACAACCCACAAGATGGAAAACGCATACTGGTACAAATTAATATTAAAGAAAACAAAACCAAAAATACATATATTTCGTCTTTTATTAATTACATTATTATCATTTTCTCGGCTCATTCAGATTCACAAAGTATAAAAAATAATATGAATTTTCGTACAATTTTGTGAATTTTGTGAATTTTGCGATGAATCAATTCTTTTTTATCTTTAGATTTATCCCCCGAAATTAAATCTTTGATAACAAATTATTTAAACTGTACTTTGTCCCACATTTCCATTGTAAGTAATCGTTGTATACTGGTAACTCAGAAAATCGGCTTCATCACATTTCATTTGGAAGTTGGTTTGTATCTGGATGCAGTTATGCTTACATTACAGCATCGGAACTATCAGTGAAGTTTATTGTTCCTGCCATATTCTGCATACGTTGTCGCGGTATCTGTACATCATGTTCTACGCCTCCACGGGTATTGCTAGTACGGGTGATGATATAATAGAAACGGTATATAATGATGTTTTCTCTGTTTAAAGGCCAAGTCCACACTTATATCAAGTTGATTTGAATAAATAGAGTAAAATTAAACAAGCATAACAGTGAAAATTTTATTGAAATCGGATGTAAAATAAGAAAGTTACGGCATTTTGAAGTTTTGCATTATTTCATGAAACAATGATATGCATAACATGGGCGGTAGGCAAATGAGTGAACCGATGTCACACACTCACTTTTCCTTTTGTATTTTATTATATGAAATTTCAAATTGCAATTTTTATGGATGTGATAATAAAGAATCTCTCCCTTGTTTCAAAATAAGTTACAATAATGATGATTTTACATGTTCCATATAAGGAGTCAAACCATGTTTTACATTATATATTGAAGCAAAAAATTGAAATATATGATATTTCATATAATAAAATACATAAGGAAAAGTGAGTGTGTGACATCATCGGTTCACTAATTTGCATACCGCCCATGTTATGCACATCACTGTTTTAAGAAATAATGCAAAACTTCAAAATGCCGTAACTTTCTTATTTTACATCCGATTTCAGTGAAATCTTCACTGTTATGTTTGTTTAATTTTACTCTATTTATTCAAATCAACTTGATATTAGCGTGGACTTCGCCTTTAACAAGCATGCAAGGTTCAGTACATCCTGACTGATGATATAGCCGCTAATTTACAAGAAACCATCAGCAAGTCTTTTTTTTTTCACAAGTCAAGTCTTACCTAATGAAGCTCATTTGATTCACCTTTAGCTACAACTAACACACGAAAAAAAAAGGGTGTTGATTTAACACCATGAAGGTATATATGTATATGCAACACAAGGTAAGTGTTAGAACAACACCAGTATCGAGTTAAACTAATATGATTCCATCGGCAATAACTCTAAAAAAAGTGTTTAAGAAACATCAACATATAAACAAAAACAATGGAATTAAATCGAGTTTAATTCGATACTGGTGTTCTATCCTTTACCCTGTGCTGCATATACATTCCCGAAGTGGTGTTAAATTAACACCCTTGTTTTGGCAGTGTAACTTAACAAGAAGACATTACTTTTAAATATTGCATAGTTAATAACCTTTTTTGATATCATCGTATATAATTATATGCCCAGATCTATACTTTGTAACCAAAAAAAGGATATAATGATTTCAAAGAAATCATAAGAGCAATGTCAGAAGCGGGGGAAATTGAGGGAAGCGAGGCAGAAAAGAAGACACCACCTCTACCACCATCATCACCACACCACCGCTGCCATCACCACCACCACCACCAACACCACTGCCATTGATACCACAACCCCATCGCCACCACCATCACCACCGCTGCCATCACCACCACCACCACCAACAACAACACCAACACCACTGCCATTGCCACAACCCCATCGCCACCACCACTCACCACCATAACCACCACCGAAAACAAGGGAAATAACAGCGCAAACAGCACAAATTGCCACCAAATATCAATAAAACTATTGAAAATATCAATAAAACTATTGAAAATATCTAAGAAGTATTCAAAAAAGAAGGAAATTAGGGCTGTCTTATTGCCTGTCCAGAATAAATCAATACTAAACAAATGTATGTCATGTATTTACCCCTGTTTTGTGTTTTTAAGCTTCGGCTTGACATCTAGTGGTGGTCTGATTTCATTGTTTTCGTCTAAACCGTAAAGAGAACAACATGATATGAAAAGAAAATATGGTTTCGAAAAAGCACAAAGATCTATTTTTTTTTTAAAGTTGAATTCTTAGTCAGAATTGAATTTATACAAGTATACCACTATAATTATACTCACCTACTCAATCTATGTTATAGCTAGTTCAAACCATGCGATTGTGCCCTTAAATATTTTCGTTAATTCCCCTTTTGATTCTTTGTCCAGTGCACTTTTAGTAAATTTTTTTTTAGTAGTGACGATTGCGGGCTAATGGAAAGTGCATTTTTAGTAGCGCAAACTGGGTTAAACATGTTTTAAAAAGCGTATTTACGACGGGATACTATTCTGCTGTATAAAAAAAAAGAGAAAAAGGATCACTTGCTGCAGTCACTGACGCTTCTTCCAGGGGCAGGGTAACGTTTTTCAAAGGAAGAAGAAGAAGGAGCATTGAAGAAGACATGCATGGTGGAAAATATTGACGTACCATCGCGAATACGGGGTAACCTCGCTATTCATAAGGACCGCTATTCATAAGGACCGCTATCCATAACGCGTGACTAAATGAATAGCGGTCCTTCTACATAGCGAGCAAACCATAGACAAATCACCTCGCTATTCGACTTCCGTTCATAAGGACCACTATTCATAACTATTCATAAGGACCGCTATTCATAACGCGTGTTAAATGAATAGCGGTTTTCTACGAATAGCGGTCCTTATGAATAGCGAGTGGACCCCGCGAATACACCTTTCTCTCTGGAATTGGTACATTAACGTAATCCTTTTTTTCATTATTCACTTTCTTAAGCCTATAATTTTTTTCAAGTGGGCTTAATCTGAGGTTAATTGCCTTCCTCACATAAATAGCTGAACTGGCTTACTATCTGCTATTTTAATTATTTTAATTTTTAAACTGATCCACTGTCTTGAAAGGATTATTTTACTGTAATCAACCCTTTTTATGAAAAAAAAGAAGTAATATTACATGTTAGAGATAGTTTTGGCGCTGGGCCTGTTGAGCTTTTCGTCATGTTCTCCCCGCACGTTGCTAGTTTATCAGACGGCTGACAACTGTCAACCTTCTGGAGCAGATGAGAGGGAACCAAGGCTTTCTGTATGAAAATAAAATAGTTTGAAAAAAAAAGAACCTGGCTAGGTGGAATAATTGGCTCAACACCACTTTATTTAGCATACAATGAAGGTCTACAATTATCATTCACTCCTTATGTTTCTTCCATTGATTGCATGTTAAGCTATGCCTACACATTTAAGCTCGCAATATACACTCAATAATTATGTTATTTTAAGACCATGTTTACTAAGGGAAAGCTCTTGAAGACTATGAATTTGAAATTGACTAGAAAACTCTGAATCTTCTTATCAAATAAAGAAGTTTCAGAATCAAACTTTCACAGGTTAAAACAAAAGAAGAAATATGACACGAAATGCTAATCAAGTTCAACGCCTTTTACATAATATATCCATTTTTATAGCGGAGCGACTATAAAAATAAAGTCTACTGCGCTTAATACAAAGTATCATATTATTACCCCTGCTATAGCCGAGCCGCCATTGCATGCAAGGAATTTCTTTCTACCGGGTACCCATTTTACTTCACCTGGGTGGAAAGTGGCAAATGTAGATAAATGTCTTGCCAAAGGACATCAGAGCGATGTACATGATGTTATTACAAAACGAAGAGGTAAACAAAATACTCAAACAATTTTAACGTCAACTTACCTTTTTAGCAAGCCCCAATCCATCGGGTATATGCCTATCATTACTGACGGATGAAATATCTCTTTGGTAATTTTTCGTATGGGCCTTGTCGGATCCTTGTGTCGTGAATTTCAATTGCGACCCTTTTCCATCGGATGGGGTGAGGGCTTTGGCCCTTTTCGCGAACTTCATCGCAAGTTCGTTGGTTAGACCAGGATCGGTAACGGCTTGACCAGGACCGGTAACGATTGGGTTAATATTTCTTGGGCTGGGCTGATGGGCAGAGGATTGCCCAACACCGGTTTTGTTAGGCCTCGATGTAGTTTGCTATAGGAAAAAAAATGTATGGTGTGAATAAAAATCTGGTTATCAAGTGGTGGCGTATCTCGGGGCCCCGGTCACAGGAGACACGTTGAATGACAAATAAGAATAGGGTAGTGGAAAGAGAAGGAGGGGAAAGAAAATAAACAAACTAGAATAGGATAAGGGGACTATGAGACTTGACCAATAACGATAACGAGATTTTCAGTTCAAGGTACATCCTACAATTAAGACAATGTTGTGTGTACGAGTGAGTATGTACTCGTACTTAATGGCATGGCATTGCTGGCTGTATTATCATTATGATGAAAATATGTATTAAAAAAAAAAATTGAACACATGATCGTATAGATTGTGTGGGCCGGTCGTATCGAAATTCCCCAAGGGAAATTTAGTCTCAGTCCGCCCTTGGCTTAGGGGCGTAATTACACATGTACTTCAATATGCTAGATTGGGGTTTTCCGGGGGATCAAAGTGCTTTAAATAGTGCTCTAGTGCTTTTCGGCAAATTTCTTTTCTCTTGTTATAGTGTGGTAGGTTAGGGAAATTTTCGTGACAGCTAGAGCGAACAAAAGCACCAAAATTCTGCAGGAACACTCCTTATGGCCTGTTAATCAATACTTGTCGAGCGAGGAGCCCTCGCTATTTTTAAAAGGTATTCGTGTAAAGCGCAAAAATCCAAAATGGCCACCATTCAGTATAATAAACAGAACCTTTTCGGATTAAATCATTTCATAGGATTCATAAATTTGTTGTCAAATGATATTATAGAGATCATAGAAAGTTACTTTTCACATTAAAGAATAAAAAACCGGTTTATAGGGACAATAAACATGATAAATGATTTTTAAAATAATATCTACAAAGGGCGCCCTCACTTTTATCAAAAAGTGTGCTTGGGTAGCAGCTCGTTGTAAAAGGAACTGCATTTCAGCCAGGACAAGAATGAAAGACACAACAAAATCGCGCAAAGGCCCTCTACCCATTCCTAGGTGTTTTCGTAGTGATGTATGAGATGTAGTTTTACTTTGTATTTCAGACTAATTCAGATTTGATTGGTCTAATAAGTGATTTTCATTTGCCATCGAGAACAGAAGAGATTGCTTATTAAGCAAACATAATGCGAGTACATAAAATAAGGTTATTCCTAGTAAATAATTATTACTTGGTGGTTTACATGACTGTGATTAACGTACACATGACATAATATTTGAAATGGAAATACCCCTCAGAACCCAAGAACTTTGGATTCGTGGAATAAAGGATCACAAACTCCTTATACGATTGCATCGGGGAATATGAACGATAGTGATAACAATTTATGATCTTGTGAATTTTATATTTTGAGTATTTCTTGGATCACATAACATTGTCGCCTCATTCTATTTCCGGTGTGATAAACTCTAGACATTGTAGGAAACGTCTCAAGAGAGAGAGAAAAAAACAAAAATCCGGTATAGCAACTCTTAGTGGGCCTTCCCTGTGCAATGAATTACCAAATATAACGAAGTTTACATTTTTTTTTTTAGTTTTTGCATAAAGCAACATAATTCAATCATCTACAAACAGTAATAAAAGTCGGTGATTACAGTTTTCAATAGGAGTCACGGTGAACTTGAAGTATAATGCAGATTTTTGTTCTCTAAAGATTTTTTTTAAATTTCTGAATGATACCGCTCTTTGTTATTTCCAGTCGTTACTATCACATCGTAGTTTTGGGTACTTTTTGTCAACTTGTATATTCTTATTGTAATCCATTTCAATTCAATCCTAGGACTGCGATTGAGTAATTTTCAATGAAATGTCCATCCCTCTATCATTATTTAATGTGTAAATTTCTGCACACTTTCAAATCAATATTACATCGATATGTATTAGTTATAATACTACATTAAATTTACTGTATTTACTATAATATCGCGTGTGTGATTGCTGTAAAGCAGTGGCGTAGCTACAGCTCACAGGGGGCACATGGGTCGTGCCCCCCCCAATCGAATAGCTGAAAGAAGAAAGAAAAAGAGTTAAAGGGAGAAAAAGAAAGGGAGAAGGGAGAAAAAGAAAGGGAGAAGGGAAAAAGGAAGACGATAAGACTCCTTCCCGCACCCTCCCCCTAATCAGTGGGCTTGTAAATTCGCATTGAATTATCAAAGTGAGACCGGTGCCCACCAGTTATGCCAGTTCCCCCTCAATGGCTGGATTCACGCTACGCCACTTCTGTAAACCACTCATAGAGCACAGGCGTATGGGGGGGGGGGGGGGCTTGGGCTGGACACAGCTCTATCTCTACTTCTATAAACATGATAAAGTATCTTACTTTCGAAACTGGAAAGTTGATATTCGGGTAAGATGCGTCATCCCCCTCTCGAAAATATGCCTGTGTGCCTATGCAGTAGACTGACCTTAATTTTGTATTAATTTTGTCACTCGTTTCTTGCCCTTAAAATTCATACTTTATAATTTCTTTCCATTATTCATGAAAACTGTCGAAGAACCAAACCTGATAGTAGTTATGTAGAAGTAGCATAACAAAGGTACGTCGTGAGTTGTCGATATCATGAATACTAGTTGGTCTCAATCAGTCCCACCCTGCCCCGTACCCTGTCTTACCCCGCCTTATATATATATATATATATATATATAGGCGTGCGTGTGTGTGTGTGTGTGTGTGTGTGTGTGTGTGTGTGAGAGTGTTTCATTCTGGTAGCAAAGCATTCAAATCCATGACAATTTATAATTTCAGCATAAACGTCGCAGTCATCGAAAGTCAGTCAAAGAGACGCACGCGATAGCTTCGTATGTATTGCGATATCAGTGATAGGACAGCTGGGTTTGTACATGTGGCCAGAGACCAGCACTACTTTGCCGAAAACCAGCTTAAGACAGGGGAAAATGAAAACTAATATTGCCATGGCAACTCTGTATTTTCTGTATTTTTCTTTGGTTTATGCAGTAACCAATATGGATATACATGAATTGATTTCATGTAAAAGGTGAAAGTAATTTTGTAATAAAGAGTCATGAAATAGGATAGGTGGTCGAAGCCCAGCATAAATAGCAGTCATCTGAAATATTAGCCTGTTACATACGGACATAATTATTTTTTCGAGAGGACACCTCGCCTGAAATCATTTGATAAGCTCTAAGGAAGCTTCAAACCAAAAAGGGAGCTTTTGTCCGCCGTGTCACGATAATCCAAACTTGTTACCCTAACCCATCCAGCTATAAATGATTCCTTCAGTTATCATTATAATAATACAATACATTTATTAGGAGCTTAATACGGATGTTTCTATGTTAGTGGTTCTTCACCTTTGCCAAAATTCAAGTACTTTGCTATCCCTTCTCATTTTTCATCATTGCAACTTTATGGATACTCAAAAAATAAAAAAATAGAAATAAAGAAGTTGATCATTTACCTCGGTACACAAATTGTTCTCTGTTCTTTGCACGTGTTGTTTTCTTGGTGGATGAAGTGCTACCTTTTGCTTTGGTGTCTCTTTGGTGAGGTTTGTGCTATTCTTTGTCGCTGGTGGTAGACGCCCAGGACTGGCAGGAAGATTATTTTTCACGTTTTCGTAAGCGTGCCCGGCTTTACCCTTCAAAATTATGTTAAAATATCAAAGAATATCAAAATAAAAAACAAAAGACAAAAAAATGAAGAAGGAAAAAAACACAAAACAAAAAAAAAAAACAAAAAAAAAAAAAAACGTTCAGATCAAATCATCCGACATGCTAAAAAATGTGCATATTCCTTATAGGTGACTTCGGAATTTACAGAAAATTTTATTTTATCTTAAGATAAGCATGTCGAATCTTGATAAAGCCTATATGACGTCTATCCCCTTTAGACGACAACCCCGCATAAACCCCCTAGGACAATTACCCATTAGAGGCTTAGACAACTACATCGGGGAATTTACTTCCGGGGCAGTTGTCGGGGGGGGGGGGGGGGTAATTGTCCTAGGCCATAGTTTTTCTAGGGTGTAGTTGTCCTAGGGTGTATATTTGTCACAGGGTGTAGTCGTCTTAAAGTATATTAATTCTATATGGGTACTTATCGGGGGGAGGGGGGGGGGGGGGGTGGTATTATAATTGGGCGTAATAGCAACAGTTGAAGCTATTCGCTTGTATTTGTCCAGGACACAAAGTCCCGGGGTAAGGGCTAGTCACTTTGTCCGGCAACGATAACGAGATTTTTCATTAAAGGTACACCCTAGAGCTGTCTTATTAACAGTGTGAGCATACTCGCACGTAAACGCCATTCAGTAGGGTGTACTTTTAATTGAAAATTTCGTTATCGTTATCGGAAAAATGTGACCTGCCTGGTCCAGCCCTTATTGTACTTTATCGCAAGATCAATAATCATTTATACATTACTCTAAAGATGGTGAAATTCAACATCCAATTGTAGAAGAAAGAAGAAGGTCAGAAAGGCACTCCATCAAGAAGTACCTCTGTGCGAGAAATGATCTTGGGCTTTGGTGACGTTGACAAGGGCCAAGCTGTTTGTCTCGCTCCAGAAGAGGCCCCTGGAGAGGTCGCATCACCTAAAACTGGAATCTCATACACCGTCTCTTCAGTATCCTTTCTGTCTGGTTCTTCTTCGACTGGCTCATCGTAGATTTGGTCATCCGTTGGGTCACTGAAGTCGGATCCATCATCGTCATCGAAATCGTCCACGGGATCTTCGAAGACATCATCAGATCGTTTGTGTGGGATCGCATAGATATCCGTATCGGTTGGAAAAGTTGTTCCGCTTTGACCAAAGTCGCTATAGACATTTGGTAATGTCTTGAAGTTCGAGAAAAAAGAAATAACATATTTTTTTTAAAAACTAAATATGAATAGAGAAAGACGATTGAGAAGGAAGATTATAAAATTTTATTTAGGAGGAAGAGATCTAAGAAGGCATGCAAGGTACTAGGTGTAAAAAAAAAAATTTGATCGTTCAACTCAAAGGTTAGCCTATAACTCGTATCAGACTGATGTTTTCACATTGTAAAATTGAAGGATATCACATCCATTGGGAACAAGTTTTATGAAATTTCTTTGAATACTTTACTTTAAAAAAAATGTTCTGAATAATCAATTAGATTTTTTGAAAAATCAAGGCCACACACTGAGGACACCTCAGTCTGGAACCCTCAGAAGAACAGCCTCTGGGTGATCCAGCCCATTTGTGGAGAATGAATAAATTAATTTATAAAAAAAATTGTGTTTATCAGTAATTAATTCAGAACACAACAAAGTCCATTCTGCATTGCAGCTAAAATTCCAGAACACCTTTTTAACCCACAGTCATGAATCTTTTAATGACACTGAACACCAAAAACATTGGCAGAAATTACAGCTGCAATACACAGTGGCCATTGATGTGTTTTGAAATAATTGCTGATAAACAAAGATTTTTTGGTCATGATTTTTGTAAAAGTGAAAATCTAATTAAATATTTAAAGCATCTTTTAAAGAAAAGTATCTAGAGGAATGTCACAAAAACTTACTCCAAATAAATTTGACATCCTTCAACATCAGTGTGATACGAGTTATAGCTTTTGAATTATCAATGATCAAAAGTGTCAGTTAAAAAAAAAATACACCTAGTATTTGTGCATTAACATATGAATTGTAAATTTCAGCAAGGCGGTCACAAGGCCTAGATACTTAGCAAACAGGTGAAGGTGGTCAAAAGATGTGTTTACATAATCTGAACATATTTTGGGGGCTATTTTTTTAATTTTGAGAAAGCAATACATGTTTCACAATTCAATAACTGATTAAAGAAAAAAAATCATTTGATACCAAATTGCACTTTGAGAAAATTACAATACTCAAACTTACATTATGTAAATTTGAACTGATTTGAATAAAACACTTTTAAATTAATGAGGTCGGAAGATTTGAAAAATGCTTGTTCTTAGCATCCATTTTTAGGCGGCATAACTTGATCAAAGGGCACTTTGGTGCATTTTTTTTCGGAGGACGGGGGTCTAACAGCCCCTTCCCGATGGAAAATGTTGTTCTTTTATTTTTGTGATGTGCTCCTATTTCTTCTTCTGACAAAATGTTGTCTGTGGGCTGTAAGGCTGAAAACTTTCCCCCTTTTTTTTTTGGGGGGGGGTGGCTTCTGATAACCCCATCCCGAAGGAAATTTTTGTCTTTTAAAAAAAAAATGTTTGGTAGTGTACAGTCACACTTCACACTTTCTTCTGAAAAAATGTTTGGGTGTATGAGCTAGATGGGGGTGACTCGACGCGACTTTGGGGTCTGTTTCGGAGGCTCTAGGGCCGGGCTGCGATATTTTTTTTGTGTCAGGACTTGCCACCGACGAGCGGGCTAAACCCGACGGCTCCGGTTAGGCTGACAAACTATTTGTCAATGACTAAGATGGACCAGGTACCTTCAAGGGGTTAAACCTTATGGACTTGACGAGATGACTATTTTGAGACAGGCTCTCATACTATTATCAGAAGACATACTCACATGTGCACTGTGGAGGTCGATGGAATCTTGTCCAGAGCCCACCTTCACATACCAAACTGGACCTAACATGCAGAGAAAGAAAACTTAGGTTATAACCTTCGTTCTTTTACCTTTTAAATAAGAACATTCTTCATTTGAACAAACGTACAAAAATCCTCAAACTTGCTTTAGAGATTCCTTATGCATATATATATATATGCATAAGGAATCTCTAATATATATAAAACTCTCTATATAAATTTATATAAATATATATATATATATATATATATATATATATATATATATATATATAAATATATATATATATATATATATATATACATAAATGAATATATATATATATATATATATATATATATATATATATATATACATGCGTTTATATTGTTTTATTCAATAAAGAAAGTACTACATAATTGTTGAAGTAGAGTGGTTTAAACACCGGAGATGCGAAGTTCAGCAGACGCATATTCTCATTGAAGGCATTTAATCTACATTGCTTCTCTCCACCCAGGTTTTAAATTTGTAACCGATGTGGTGCAAGGTGTAGTCAGCACTCATCAAGCCTGTAAAATAGCGACTTGCTTGAATGCTCTTCAGGGAGTGGAGAATGTGCATACATTGTGTACCGGTAAGCCTTAATCCAATGACTGGTGTGATAATCTCTAAAACGCTTAGAGACATATTGCATGTTTTAAAGGGAAATTCCACCCTGGTATTAAGTTGATTTGAATGAAAGAAGAAAGAATCTCCTCTCCCATTTGGTCAATAGAGAAAATAGAGAAAATCTCATAAATTTTCATTTTCTTAATTTTAGATGAAGGAATAGATTTGTTTCATACATGTTTTGTATAAAAAATATAAGCAGTCATCATATCTAAAGTGCAAGTATAATTGAACATTTCTTTCCAGAAAATGGAATAAATGATTCTTTTTGAGCACAGGGCAAATGGGACTGGAGCTTGCAAGATACGTCAGGGAGTTGCCAATTTATGTTTGATTGATTACAACTTCAAAAATTCATAACCTATTTCTTATCGGATTTTGCTCATACCTTCACTGATCTGTTTCTTTAATTTTCTGCTTCTTTTAAAACTAATTTGATATCAGGGTGGACTTTCATTTTAAGAGCGACGCAAATCTAAGTTTAAATTATCATTATCATTTTAAAAAGCCATTTACTTGAAAAAAAAAAAAAATGGGAAGCGAAAGGAAGAATTGGATCACCGTTGAATTTAAATAGTATATTTTGTAATCTCTTCAGTTTATTATCTCCTTTTTACCTCATTTAATGAATTCATTTGGAACAGCAGGGAATGATTATCAGTATTTTGATATCAATTCAAATTATAAAAAAAAAAAAAAAAATTGATTTGGGGGCATACCAAAATTGACTAAGAAGATCACACTTAATAACACAGTCAATGATAACACAAAGTTTACTTTGACGAGTATTCCTGTCCCATGGCCAAAAGGGGAAAACTCCCATACTGACATTGCGTATATATATATATATATATATATATATATATATATATATATATATAATATCTCAATCACAAAACTATTTGGGTATAGAACAAGGAACTGCTAGAGGAAAAACATGTACGGCAGTGAAAAAAATATGGACAATAAATGCTGATATTCCGAAACATAATCTTTGATATTGCGTGAGTTGTTTACTTAACATGAAAACCTGCGTTTCACGCCGCCATAAGCATAATGGCGGCGGGGCTTGGGAGGGGATGGAGGAGGGGGGAGGGGGGGGGGGGTCATGGGACTGTAGTCACCGCCTCCATAATTTCGAATTTACCATATTCTGCAACCTTCACCTCGTATTCGGGCGGTGAGACGGTGTTTTCGTAATTTTTTCTTTCCTATCTTGATATTTTTAAGTATCAAGATAGGATAGAAAAATTCTACTGTTAACTCATAGCCCGCTATTGTCGACCACTGTCACTTCCGGGTTCTCGCTTGTGTCGACAGAAATCACGTACAAAAGATATAGCCTTTGAAATAATCCAGCAGCCATGAGTTTCATAATGCACAGGGCAAAGAGTTAATGCACATAAAGCCTTTTAATGTATTAAAATACATTAAAAGGCTTTACAAGCATTAACAATGGATGTCACTATTCACTATTAGAGAGTGTCAGATTTTAGACCCCCTAACTCTCTTGATCGCTAAGTTGAGGAACTGCTCAGTCTCTGTGTACAGTATGGTAATAGAGAATAGTTGTGTAATTGAATGCCATCTTCTCATTAGCTGTGACCATGACTAATGTATGATTTTGATGATGTCATGCAACTTGCAAGCAATCACAGATTCATTAACCAATCAGGATACTTGCCTTAAGACTTAGTTATGATTGGAATGCATTTCAACTTGCGACTGATCTTGATTATTATCTAGACATGGGTATATATACATATATATATATATATATATATATATATATATATATATATATATATATATATATATATATATATACAGTGCGTCCCAGAAAAAACGAAACCCTAAAACAAAAGGCTATTGTGACCACACTATGCCCTCTGTGACAATAATTATCTTTTTTCCATAAACTATAAATATTCTGCTTTTAAATGATATCTTGATGGCATAGGGATCTACATGCTTTACAGAGCAGCAGCATTTTGAAAATGACATGTAAAAACTCAGTTGTGCCGGATTTGGGTAAAACATTGAAAACGTGAGGATCACAGGCGAACATGACATGTAACATGCCTTTTAAAACCTTATTAGAAGACTGTTTTTATCTGTTTCTTTCAACAATTACGGTAAGGATAACACCCTCATCATAAAATAAAGGATGGTCAATGTTTTGTTAATGTTGGGGGTAAAGAAAGGACATGTTTTGTATTGAAATTGTAACTGCAATCGAAGTAAATTTTTTGCATTTTCTGAACTGAAAAAAGCGGAAAGAAAGGTGATATTTTTCATAAAAGTAAGGTAAGTGGCACTTTCAATTGCCAGATGGAAATACAAGGTAGAGAGGGCACAAAAGACAGAAAATATATCAAGATTATGACAATTTCCCACCTCATGATGGGGGACCTTTTCCATCACACGAAGGGCATTTTGTCGTCTTTTGAGGGATATTTATTGAATTTGGAAATTTTGGGGGCGTATGCTCCTGCCACCACTGGAAATTAGTATTGTTGTATGAATTTCTGACTGAATGCATGCCATCACATGAGGGAATTTCACGTACCATATCTCTTAAAGCGGGTATTTCTATTTAGTCATTTTGCATACATGTGATACTAATGTCTTCACGGTTTTACCCAAATTCGGCACAACTGAGTTTTTGCATGTCATTTTCAAAATGCTGCTGCTCGGTAAAGCATGTACGGATCGATGCCATCAAGGTATCATTTAGAAGCATAATACTTCTAGTTTATGGAAAATAAAAATTATTGTCACAGAGCACATAATGTGGTCACAATAACCCCTTATTTTAGGGTTTCGTTTTTTCTGGGACGCACTGTATATATATATATATATATATATATATATATATATATATATATATATATACATATGTGTCTTGTGTTATATATTAGACGTATATATTAACCTCATCATTCTAAAAGAAAAGAAAACATTTCAATGACTTATTTCAGCCGGAACTGAACAGACCTTAGAATGATGACGTTAATATATACGTCTAATATATAACACAATACAGTAATAATGTTTTTAATTCTTTTCTGTTGTTGTAAAATACATTATTAAGATGTACAAAAAGAGGTAAAGACAGATCTGAAATGATTTTGATTATGACGGAACAATAATATGAAATAATAATTACGTTGCTATGCAACGCGTCAACTGAGCGCAAAGCGCCAGTACGCAATTTTTGTATATTATTTATATATAGTTTATTGCACCTGTTGATTTGATTTCACTATCTGAAGAATAAAGAAACCGGTAATACTGAATTTTGCTATCTTCGAATTTTTTCCCCGATTCTTTCAAACTTATTTACCATTGTCCATGACGGAGGATTCTGTTACAATTATTACATATATATATATATATATATATATCTACATATTTGTGGGCATATAATAACCGAAAGGGGGATGTCGTATTTTGCCCCACTATCAACTTGAACTTTCTAGGGAGTGTGTCTGAAGCGAACAAATTTTTGAAAATTGTTCTTTTTCAACGCTTTTAATGTTTTTAATTTATTCTTGAAATTGTTGTTGTTTTATTCATGAAACGTCATTAAAATCTTAGAATGAGTAAGAATTCTCAGATTTGTACTTACCTTTCTTCAGTTGTGGTGATTTTAAGTTGGAGTTCATGTCGATTTCCTAAAACAGAATAGTCCAAGTCTATAAACAATTTATCAACATTACATCGTCATGAATGTTGATAGACTGCTCGCTAAAATTAGGCCGTGTGCCGTTCGTTAGTTTCTAATACTTCGAAATTTAGAAATTGAAGTTTATTTAATGCTCATTTTTTCATGATCCTTGATCAATGACTCTATTTGGTCATAATAAATCCATTGTCACCCAACAATAAAACCTAAAGTTATCTGGTTTAGTGCAAACATAGCATCCTATCACGCAAACATTACCTATCAAAGTTCGTGTGGAGAGTGGCGGGTGGGGTAGGATGGGGGGGGGGGGGGGGGTCAGAGACAACCGGGAGTCGTAATGCACGTTCTAATATATTTACTTTGCATATCACTTACTAATGGCCAACAAAATGACACATAGTGTTGTTGGTAGGTGAGTAGACCAAAAGGGAATAGCCCAACAGGCAATTAGCCTTAGTGATAATTAGACAAAGTGATGTTTAGACAAATTCGCATTTAGACCAACTGACAATTAGACTAAATGGAAAATGGACTAAATGAAAGTTAGACCAACTGCACATTAGACCATATAAATGCCACGTAGACCAAATGGATACTAGACCAAGTGGATTTTAGACGAAATGCCTGTAGACCAACTAGTTTTAGACTGACTTGGAATTGGACAAACTGACATTAGACGAACTGGTAGTAGACCAAGTGACAAAATAAAGTAGACGAAGTGGTAATTAGACCATCTGGAAATTAGACCAAGTGGTTTTAGCCCAAGCGTGCATAAACCCTTGATTCAATGATTGCCGGGCATGAAAGTTTCGCGAATCTGAACCACTCGCGAACATTAAAGGGAAATCCAACCTTAATAGCAAGTTGCTTTGAAAGAAAGGGGGAAAATCAGAGAAGCAGATTGGTGAAAGTTTGAACGAAATCTGACAAGCAATAAGAAAGTTGTGAATTTTTAAAAGTTGTAATCACTATATGCATATGGGAATTTCAAATTGGCCGAATAGGTAATGTCACTGTGATGTAGCTGTGGACAACTCTCACATTCACTCCAACACACAAAATGACTAAAATGTCACTTTTTTCGAAATGTATTACTCAGTAGGATCTCTTTCTTTCATGAGGACCTATAACAATATGCTATCTCCAATATATTTTGAGTACTGCCCCGAGGGTAAAAGCGCCTCGAAGAAAACCGCAAATTAATGATATTTTTGTGTACGACAAATGGGAGAGTTGTCCACAAACATGTCATAATTGAATCACCAAATTGCCAATTTGAGATTCGCATAGATGTAGTGATCTCATTTTTCAAACATCCATAACTTTCTTATTCCTTGTCCGATTTCTTTCAAACTTTCACTGTCCAGTTTTTCTTATTTTTCTGCTTTCACACAAATCATCTCATTACCAAGGTTGGATTGCCCTTTAAGTTTCTGGTTTTATAGTAGTCCTACCGTCGTCGGTCTGTAAAATCCTTATCACGTAAATAAACACGGAGTGCTTAATTCATTCCCTCATATGGATAAAGAGTATTTGTCTATAGATGACTTCATTCACGCGCACTTATCCAGAAAGGTTGTTTCAAAGCGAAACAACATGCAAATCATTCAAAAAATCACCCAAGGAGTGAACTCCTTGCTTCGACCAACGTTGCCTTAGTTGGCAGAATTCTGCTTTCTGGCCTGGCAGAATTTTGACCGCTTTAGCAGTTAGCATATAAATGCTATAATTTGACATAATTTAGCAGAATTTTATCATAATTGTGGTGTTTTTTTTTTTTTTTTTTGCTTGTCAGAGAATTTTTGAGTAAAAATACACCCAAAAAATGCTGATAACCTTCTTTTTTTTTTTTTTTTTTTGAGTTAGAATTTTTCGCTGCTCCCTAGCATAAGTCCATTTTTAACGCTGGTCACACTGGCTTCGACATGACAGACATTCTACAAGATCTCAGATGGACTTTGATCCTGGCCCTGTGTATACGGTTAAGCATGCCACTGTTGACAGTAAAACACGATCGCAAAGACTTTCGAAAAAAATCAACCTAACCAAAAGAAGAAGAAGAAGAAAAAAAAAAACAGCCTGTGCTCAAATAAGCCTACAACACGACCGCAAAAACTTCCGAAAAATGAATTAAGGGCAATTTCAATACCCGGTTCAATACCCTTTTGTACATTCCATACAAATCATGTTAGGAAACCCACTTGAATGTTCTTACATAATGAACGTGCAGTCACATGGCTATTGAAATTAGCTGTACGGATCGTGCCTGGCAACCCGGCTGTACATGCACTGTAGTGATGCATGTATAACGTAAGCTCCATTAATTCTTACACGATGTACATGCTGTTATGGTAACGAAGTTGTGGTTCAACCAAAGAGTATAAATACGAAGAGTGCTCAGTCCCGAAATAAAGCACGCCTATATATTGTGGTACATGTCGATCGGCCGAGAGGGAATGGTTATAGTCTTTATCAAGATGTTTTTATTTTTTATTTTCTTTATTTTTTCTTCTTTTTCTGTATATCGCTTTTGGTAAAGCCGTAAAGGGCATAATCTTGATATTGTCCCTTCAAATACAAACTTAAGTCCCAAAACAGATAGGAATCAACTCTAACTGCACCAGGGAAGAGAGGGATAGAGTTGGGAGGGGGAACTAGGAGAGACGTTTGTATTTTTGTTAAAGTTATTTGCTGTGAAATTTCTATTAATATTTATGTGATTTGGGGGGGGGGGGGTGGTCCAAACATTGTCCCTGATATTAAGCTCTATATGAGCAAACACTGCGATGACGGGGATGTCGAGAAAAGTTTTTTAAAAAAAATAATAAAATGCTAACTTTATTTTCCTAAATCAGAATATTTCATTTGATATCATGATTTATGCAAATTATAGTAATTATAGACCTATAATGTAAATTTATTGGCCTTATTCTGTTGAAAGTCAAGACAGATAAGGCTTTATTAAAATGAGATTGTGTGCGAGCAATTACTTATATAAATATAAAGATTAATTAAGAGGGATGCGGGCTAACTCGGCACTAGGGCGAACTCGGCCTTGGCGGAAAATCGCCGCGGAGTGAGCCCAGAGAGTTAAAGTGATCACAAACACTTGTGTTGAATTTCGCATTTAATTACACATTTCAAAACACTTAAATTCAAATTATTTGATATCAGTGTGTAAAATGATTAGCAAAGAAGTAATTTTGAAAATTTCAAGAAGAAAAATTATCCAAAACATGAAATTTAAGGCTAAAAAACGGTCGGGTGCGTGGCGGGGACTTCAACTCTTGAAACATAGTCACGGCGCAGTGCCGAGTTCGCCCTAGTGCTGAGTTAGCCCGACCCCATTAAGAGTGGCGTATCTAAGATTTTCTTATTTTTATTGGTGGTGTATCCAGGAATGCACATGCCCCTAGTGCCAGCCAAAACCAAATCTGACATATCTTAGTTACACATTGAATGAAAGGAAATGTGTGCCCCCACCCCAGCACAGAAGAAACATGAAAAATGTGATAACCTTTTTTTCCCTTGCTTGTCCGAAAATTCAGAATAGAAGGCATCTGATTTTTTGCTTGTCAGAAAATCATGGAGGAAAACTGGACCCCATAAAATCTGATAACCCCCCCCCTACTAAGCGACTTTTGGAGGGCTGACGAGAAGAAAAAAAAATTCTTGCCACCCTTTCAGAGCTTTAAATTTCATGTAAATCGCATATTTTATATTTTCAAATAAAAAACAAAGGGAATTATAATCATCCTAAAATTCCTTGTTTTCGCGTGTAAACCTATGGCAGGCGAGACTTTTTTGATCAAAAGCATGCATATTCCCGGGGATTCATGTTAGGTCTTTTCAATTTTTGAGCCTTCACTAAGCTTTTTCAAAGCCTCAAATTACATGTAAATCACATTTTTTATATTTTCAAATAAAAACTATGGGAATTATAATCATCCTAAAATTCCTTGTTTTCGCGTGTAAACCTATCGCAGTCGAGACTTTATTTTTGGTTAAAAGCATGCATATTCCCTGGGATTTATGCGGGTCTATTTGACTAGTTGAGTCTTCATATACATTATCAGAGCTTAAAATTTTATTTAAGTCACATTTGTCAAAATTTTAATTATAATCATTCAAAAATCCCTGTTTTTGCGTGTTAACCTATGGGAGCTGGAAGGCCAAAAGCATGCATATTCCCGGGGATTTATGAGGGGTCCCTTCCACCTTTTGAGCCTTCATTAAGCTTTTTCAGAGTCTCAAATTACATGTAAGCCACATTTACACTAAATTCAAGAAAATACTAGAGGAACTATAATCATTCTTAAAATCTATGTTTTCACGTGTTAACCCTATGGAAGATGACTCTGTCAAAAAGCAGGCATGATTCCGGGGATTCATAGTGGCATTTATTGACGATAAAGGTTCAAGAAATGTTTTTTGAACTATCCATTCTTTCTCTCGTGCAAAAATCAGACTTGAAAAAGATAGAGTAAGATATGAAATATCAAGAAAAAATGAGACATCTTTTCACGTGTTATACCTATGGCGAACGTATTTTTCCGAGTCTTTTTTAACACAGCAATTTATGCCTGCCGAATGTACTACGGAAGTACGTGAGAGTAATCTGTCTTGATACTACATGACTTGTATTAAAAGTCTTTGGTTCAACTATCTCAGGTCCATGGTACAATGCATGAATGTACAATGCACGTGTCGGTAGTATATCCGTGGTACAACAGGCTATAGCTTTCATCCAGTCTCCACATTCAAAGAACGATCAAGTAAGAGTTATTTCAGTGGTGTATTCAACATAGTCAATACTGATTTAAAAAACTAGAACTGCAATCATATCAAAACGATGTGCACGCATTCGGACACCTGTATTTTGATTTTTGTATTTCTTTGAGCACTTAAATAATCAAAGCAAAGACGATCCTATATATCATGAGGCGTGAGAACACATACTCGATATCGATACGAACTTAAAGGAGAAGAAACCCTGGGGAAATATCCATTTTGATATAAAGAGAGGATATATAGAGAGAAGCAATTTTAAAAAAGTTCCATCAAAATCGGATTACGAAATGAAAACGTTATGAAAGTTAGAAAAGTCTCAATTTACTTTCTATGGCGATCTTCAAATTGGCAATGTTGCTTCAAAATGGCAGGTTTTAATAGTAGTTTTCTCCATTATCTCTAAAGATCGATGCTGCTTGTCTTTTTGTGAACTCAAGTTGTGTCAAATAGCCTACATTTTCCCATGATATATCTAATTGAGCTAAGAAGGAGACAAGCTGCACATTGAGAGATAATGGGGAAAATATAAAATTTTGTGTACAAAACATATGAAGAGTTGTACCGCTAAACCTGTCACTTTGAAGCAAACATTGCCTATTTGTTCGTGTGTTAGGGCATGAAAGTGCACTCACTTTAGTCAGCGCAATAGCGATATAAAAACACTTGCCCTACAGGTACGTGCGCGCGCCATAGACGTACGTCAACTTAATGCGCTGCGCCATGATGCAAAGTTTCATTGTTTCAACGCGCGTTGGCGCGCTTTGTTTTCGCGTAATAATTCAGTTTTTCGGTTGCTATGCTGTTACTATGATAATCAATGCCAAATAAATAAAAAGTCACTTGAGTAGGAATGACCAAAATACGACCAGTTTATGAAGAAAATCCTACCCTTAATTCTAATAGGTTCTTTGAGCATGATACAAACTGACTGCAAGTTGAATGCCTCCGTAGCGTGGGTGTGTTGTTTTCCACGAAATATTCTCATTTTTATCATTGTTTTCTAAACTTTCCACTTAAAATTGAATATTTTTTTTTTAGGAGTTTTCCTTAAAAATCTGACGATGAATTGTGTTTTACTGGGTGTGTGACGATTGTATAGTAGTTCTCTCTAACCCCTGTCATTTTTTTATCTATCGTTATTTACTCTCAAACTGGGGTCACTTTTCAATGCTTACCAGTTATAACGCACGATCCACATACGTTATTGTGTGCATTATGTATTAGAACTGGAATGATTATGTCCGGATGGTGCCTCGTATACTATCATTATTACTTTTTTGTTGTTTAATACATATTTACAAATAGGTTTTTATCCTATAGGCCTGCCTAATCATAAACAGACGTCAGCACAATAGGCCTACCCGATGTGATACGAACGTTCAACACCCCCCCCCCCCCCATGCATAGATCGTGAATTCTTTTTTTTTTTTTTTTTTTTTTATCCCCACAAACAAAAAAAAAAAATGTAAATCGTCTCGTTTGATTTTCCCTTCCTTTTGTTGTTTCCTTTTCTTCATTTTCATCTTGATGTTCTGCATGCAATAGTACTGCACTGGTTATAAAATTTGTTATGTTTCACATATGTCGACCTATTTATTGTTATTATAATATATTATTCATGTGGCTGAAAAAAAAAGAACTTTGAACTGAACAGAAAATATTTGGATGAGTATTTTACATATTTGATATTTTCTATGCTCTTTACTCATAAAAATGGTCAGAAGTGTTGATTCATTTTTATTTTTTTGTTGATAGGCCTATTTAATATTTTCTGTATTTTTTGTTCAGTTGTTTTAATATATTTCATATAATGTTTATATCATTACTAATTTGGTTACTTTCGTCATTCGGTCATAAACACACATCAATCAGGACATTATCAACAGAACACTTATTCATAGTAAAACACACGCTCAGTCACTGCTTGCTTCGGGGGAGGGGGGGGGGGAATATTCAAAAGGTGCCAACACAGCCATGCCCCCCCCCCTAGTGATTTTTTCCAACACTCTCATGCCCAATCTTTAAAATACAAGTTTTCAGGTTTATGACTTTGGTTATCCAATATATAAACTGCCACTTCCCCACCCCAGAAGAAACATTTCAGATATGCCACTGATACACATGCATCAAAACATACAAAGAATTCTTTCATTAAAAAATGCAAAGTGCCAATACATGTATGACAGACATGATTAAAGATGTTAAAAAAACAAACCATTTACAGAAAAGAAGTATGAAAGACAAATATATTCGAGAGTGCATAACATTCCTTTATATGAATCTTTTTAATACAAATTTATTTAGAAGAAATGAATAACAATTATAAGTACAATACTGGTACACCCTATATATGATCTCGGTGGTAGAGCAAAACTATACTGACACAGGTATTCCTTTTTATCACATGTCATAAAGCTTTAATATTTTTTTTTTTTTACAATAAATAAATATGGTACGATAATTGCGAGTATAATGTGAGTATAAGGCAAGTATAACAAAATGTGGTATTGCAAAAGGAATAAATTTCTTCACATCCTCCCCCCCCCCCCCCCACGTCTTTTGAGATGTATTCACAGGTACCCATCAGCGATGAAGGACATCACGACTTCAACCGCAACAATCTTCTGACAGGTATCAGTCTCTTTGAGGTCAGCTGGGCAAAACATCAGACTCTGAATGATAGGCAAAAAAGAATAATAAAAATTTATTAAACATGTACTGGAATAAAAACAAAAACCATTATACTTTTTGGCATAATAATAATAATAATAATAATAATGATAATAATAAGTTTCTTCTATATTTCCAATGTAAATCATTATAACAAATATCTTAAGATTCTACTTAAAATGATCTGTTATATGGTAATAAAAAAAAAATCATCCTTAATATTTTGGAAAATAGTAAGCCCACGGATTTACTAGACCCTACTTCTGCAGCTCAGACAAAAAGCAGGAGGAAGACATTAAAAAAAAAAATTGACTTACCTGATTGAGTCTGATATTTATATCATCTGCATGATGACACAATATTTCTGACGGGTGAATTACTGCCCATGAAACTGGTTGTTGTAAGTAGGATCCACCAGTTCCATTTCTTCAATTTTCAATTTTCAAGGACAAAGTCAGTCTTTCTGTAATTATAAACAGAAATTAAAACAAAATGTGAATTGTCTCATCAGTTTTATGAGCCAAGGTAGAGTGTAGGGGCCCTTCAGGGGCACTTCAATCGGTAGATAAATGGATCCCTCGCCCCCTCCCCCCCCCAAAAAAAAATTGTTTATTACTATTATTTGGGTCCCTTACATTTAGCATCAAGAAGTGAGAAGCAAAAACTTTTAAATGAGCAATTTACCGTGGGTATTGCATTCAGCCTCAGTGGCCTCACACGTACACTCACTGCCACAGTCACAGTAAGCCTAGTTTACAACTTCGGATATCTTCCTCAGAAAACTTGTTTATTTTGTTTTATTCAATAAATGGGCTTTGATTTATTATGAAATAGATGCAAATTAATATTCTTTAATGAACTATTAATGTGCAAAGTCAATATTATGAACGTGTCATCAATAAGAGAGATTTTACTGCGCTGCATCTACTCAATTTTGGTATAGATTACTAGCGCAGTACGTGGGACTACATACGCCCTTCACGCCTATACGGGATGCTGGCAGATTTCGCCCCTACGCACTCGGCGGAAACTGTACCATCGCCCTGCTGAAAAGTCATTTATGCGGCTCCAAACTTCCAAAACTTATGTCGATTAGGAAAGTTTCCTTCGCAAATGCATACTATTTATCTCCTTTTCTACAGTGACTAGTCCCATTTACCAAGATTTTCTGATATTTCAAACTGTTTTCGTACAATTCAGCCAAAATTACGTCATCAAATTACATCAGTCAGGAAAAGGCCGAAAAAAGTAAAAACTTACCTCAAATTCCACATTTTGAGAGCTCATTCACGATGACAGAAAAAATGACAAGGCTAAAGTAAACAAACTGCACGAATTAGCATATCCTCAATCACTCAAAGAATATTTTGGCTAAGGTTAGAAAACTCTTTCCAAGTTGCTATGGCAACTGAGCTAAAACCTTATTTTTACCCATCATTTTTTTGATTAAAAAGCATTTTTAAGGGTATCGAAAACAATCGAGAATCAATGTTAGGTTTTTCAAATAAATTTAAGTTTTATATTAAAATGAACCGTAGACGTATGTCTATTCATCTATGAATATTCATTTTTTATGTAGATACACAGTTTTTAATTGGTCAAAGTATCAATAAGGGGTTTAGGGAAAAAAATATTTATACGTGAATAAATTAAAATGGGCATTTAAACGACGCGCACGCAAACAAAATGGCAGCCCGCATTAAGTCAGCGCGCTGCACGTACGTGCCTACGGGCGCGTGCATATCACTATGTGGACTGACCATAGAGTTACACAGTATAACTCTATGGGACTGACTAAACTTCGGCCACTATCCCCGGGGGGGGGGGCACTCACGTATATTGGTGGTACGGGGACGTGCCGCTTTGATGACCCCCTTTTTCAGACCCCGATTTCCGTTCTCTAGATACTCAGTTCCGCTCAGGAGCCGCTCAGCCCCGCTCTGAAGACCCCCGTTATGAAACATATCCGTTCGCATGCGGCCGGGAGCGTGGCGGAGGCAGTGGTCGCTCGACCTGGTCTCGCACCCTAGGCCCTTTCGTCGCGCGAGCCTTGAAAACTGTTCCAGCTAGCTAGCTACTACTACTAGCGCTACACGGCGCGGGCGCGGCCCCCGGCGCGGCCCGTCCCGAGATCCTGCGATAGCGAAGGTGTACCGCCGATAAAGCGAGGTTAGTTTTATAGTTCCCTAGACCCTGTTTTTCACTCTGCCCAATAGATCATATAGTTCCCAAGACCCCGTATTTTACACCTTGAAGTCAGTTCCTTAGACCCCCTTTTCGGGGATTCGTGAGGCACACCCCCGTCAAAATATAATTCGAGTGCCCCCCCCCCCCCCCGGGGCCACTATCCTGCCCTAACACACTCTCAACAGTGCATTATTTGTTTTATAAAACGGGTCGGCAATAAAGAATGTCAAAATAGAGTTAAAGGAAACCTCACCCCAAGAATTAAATGTAGTTGTGAAGAAAGATGAATTTATTTCCTGCCTATTGATCTACAATATTCCTTATACGAAAATGTACAAGAGATATATAAATGAAGATAGCCTATTCTTGGTATGTTGTAAGATCACTGTTAGCATGACATGGGCGTTGCCATTTTCTTAATAATGTGACGTATCAGGCGAAGTTGTACATGTATCATGGGCCAAGCTTTGATCGTCAGAGAGACATTTGAATTCAATAACAAAATCTCTACTTTTCAATGAAGGAAATTCAAAGCTGAGAAGGCAAAAATAATATTTGGTCGAAAATATTTAAAGAGGGGAAAATGTAACTCCTTTATTTAAAAAACAATGAAATATACCGGTAGCAGTTGACAAATCAGGGCCCCGTAACATAAAGAGAGATTAGCGATTAATCGCTATTTTCCTATCAATCGCTAATAGCAATCAATCGCTAAAATCCGTAATAAAGCCTCCCTCCAATCCAACGCTATTAGCGTTTGATTCATTGCGATCGATCGCTATTGTGATCTATTTAAAGTAGATATTCATTGATTTTTAAAACTGACTTTAGTTTCATTATTGCGTAGGTGAAGCTTAGACCGGACAAGTTTGTCAAAATTCGACGCTTGCAAACATTCGAAGTAATGATTATTATCAATTACAAATTGCTAAAATACAGCCCCGACATAGCACCTGAACAGCTCTCCGAAAGCCGCTGAAATGTGTGACGTCAAAGGGAGGACGTTAATTGCACAAGCAGACGATGTCCCATAACATCTCACATATTTTCAGTGCCTGTTTTGTCATCTTCTCTTCAGTTATTTCACTTCACTAGCATTAGTCTATTATGTTTAATCCATATATTGCCTCACTCTAAACCCCGTGCATGGGTTTATTTGGATGGAAAATGAAGCGTTACAAGAATAAAGGAATCAGTTGCTTGTAAACAAAATAGACGCCATTGCATTCACAGCTGCATACACCGCTGGACGTTCGGCGTTGAATGAGGGATAAATACCGTCCTTGCAATCATTCAGCGGGCTTTTCAATTTGAAAGTGTGGTTTCTTTGATTGTTCATTAACCCTCATCCTATATATTTACAAACAAAAGATTTCAGTAATCAGAATCTGTTTCATTCCCATTTTAGAATGGTGTGAAATATGGGCACGTTTGAATACACTAAATTCTTTATAATTTGAGAAATAACTGCACTGCACTTATGTTCATTCTTTATGGGACGTCGTCTGCTTGGACAGGATTGTTCCCTTTATTGACGTCACTGAAACATTATTTTTTTGGCGAAGCGCTTGTATATCGCAGATGCTGGGAGGTAGTTTTATTTGTATTATTGTTTAATTACCTGATATGTAGTTGACTTTAAACTGATACGATTGCTATCTGTTAACTTGCCAGTTTCTAGTGATACATTATTTATCATATTTGTGATTTTCTTTGAATGTGTACTTTAACTCTTGTGAAACGACTGGTACATCGAGTCTAGTGACTTTCATCACTGCACTTTCATAATTATTCGCGCCACTGCACTGCATGTACTAGTGGAGCCTGCAGCTTTATGCATTTGACACTGGCCAGCGGCCCGGACGGGCCCGGCCGGCCGGGCTGAGCTAGCGCTAGTGCTTCGCTGGCTAGCTAGAATAACGAAGTGCATCAGTCGACGAAACAGCTCCGAAGTTCGACGTCGGATTGAAGAGGTAAGTTGGACGATGAAATATTATGACCCGGCATTTAATGTTTAAAAATGATTTGTGGAATAGTAAGCTATGAATATTTGAGTTGATATTTTTTCATTAAATAAATATTGACAATTTGCTGTGTGACTGCACTGTGCAACGGCAGGCAAATGGCCGAAGGTCGCGTTCGGGCTGCGTGGACGATATGAAACTTGGGGAGGTCCAATGTTTTCCTTAATTCATGGAAAGAGCGAAAATTAAAAGGAATTAAAAGGAGATAATATTTGAGTTTAGATACAATTTACTTGTGGTCTAAAAAACGGTCATTTAATTTCATTGTCGGTTCAAAAACAGTTGTTTGGATGTTTGGCCTAGCATAGTCTAGATCTAGCACCATGAGCACTTACATGACTTACTTAGCAGTAAGCCAGTATTTCAATTTTCATGATTTTGCAGCCTCTCCTGCAGTCAGGGGTGATCTTAGATGGAAAAGTTCGATGATGAAATAGCCATTTTGTTGCTGAACTATCATTTTGTCTGGGAGTATTATTATATGCGTCAATCACTCATACTTAGCCATAGGCCCAAGCATGTGTCAGACTGTCAATGTTGTAGTATAAATGTATTATGAATTATTTGTCTGCTGATCGCCGAGGCACACACATCACTGCACGCGCACACAAGTGACACACTTCATTGCACACACCGATCCGTACAACATATTTCAGAGCTAGCTTGCATTCCAGTTTGAGACATCGTACATGCAACGTCTCCGTGTATCTGTACACTCTTGATCTTCTCTGCATGCGTATTTCTTGGTCCTTGCTGCTCTGTTGTGCATTATTGTGATAACTGATACAGGTTAATGAATATTGTATATGCTGTGACGTGTTGGTGAAGTGATGTGTTTGTTTATATGCGTGCGAATACTATAAATGGCGACGAGGAAAACTGGTTTTTGAGTGATATTGTGTGGGTTGTGTGAGTTGTATTTCGTCGAGTGTGTGCGTGTTTGAATTAGCGCCGGAAAATAAACCACGCCCAAATCGGCGACGCCATTTTGAGATTTCGGTATGATCGTTTTGTAGAGTATTTTATTTATTGTTTCGGATTGAATTTATGTGATTTGATTGCAAAAAGGGGTTAGCAATTATTTTTCGAATGTAAAGAATTTATTTTGATAATTTCAGCAGTGTTTTTGGAGGAAAATCTTTGAATATTTTTTGGATTGTGCCGTGTTTTTTGCCGACTTACGTCCGGCAAGCACTGGCATCGTCTGTTCATTTACATATTTTCGTGCGGTGACTTTGAAGTAGAGTAGGTACTCTTTATAGCGTTGATTTATTTGGTTGATTTATTTGGTTGATTGTCGGAGAGTGGTTTTTGGTCGTGATTTGTTGAATATTTTTTGCTGTGGGTGCGTGGTCTGTGGTGTATATGGTTGTATTTTTTGAGCATTGTTGTTTCTGTGAACGAGTAATTCTCTCTCTCTCTGGAGGAAATAAATAAATAAAAAAAAAAAAAAAGAAAGAAAAGAGAGAGAATGTGGTAAGATTGTTTTGAGTGTTATTTTTGCCGAGGACTGCTGCTGCTGCTGCTGAATTTTGAAATGTTTAGAGATAATTTTTGCTGCTGCTGCCGTTGATGTTACGATATTATTACTGTAGCTTGTACTTTATGGTTGCGGATATTGTAAATTGCTGCTGCTGCTGCTATTGCTGTGCTGTTGTTGTTGTATATGGTGTCTTCTGGTTGCAGCTGCTGAATTTAATGTTAGATATTGCTGCTGCTGCTGATATATTGATATAGACTATTATTAATGTAGTTTAGATTTGAACTGCTAATAAAATATTAGTAGCATTTCGTTTATTTTTACTGACTACAAATAAGTCTTTGAGTCAGATATATATATATATATATTTATTGGCTAGATTTATTGTTGTTTTAGTGACAGACAAGCTGTCATATTTCAAACAAAATATATATATATATATAAGAATTGGAGTAGATCAATTCATTTTCTGTTTCATTTTTTGGAGTCAAGGGCGGATTCCAAAAATAGATAGAAATTATTTTGATTTTTGTCGGAAGGGCACCGAAGCATATTTATTTCTCTTTCAATTAAAATTATTGTGCTGTTTTAGTTTTTGATATTGATATTTCCCATTTCACGCCCAACATGGCTTCAGGGTTGACGAGAATTAAAATTAATTCTTGTACTCACGAGGAGCTAACGAAGCTTCCAGGCATTGGTAAAGTGACGGCCGATCGTATCATCGAAGCAAGAGAGGCCGTTGATATCACTCCCGATATCTTCATGTCGATTCCTAACATTAAGGGGGCTGAGTTGTTGGTTTATGCCTTTGACTATGAACCCACAAATGGTAGGTCGCTTGAAGATGGGGACTCGCGCTCTACCGCTGAAGAACTAAATACAAGTAAACTCGCTCAACCTCCCACTTCGCAGCCGGCCATGGTTACACCACAGATTAGCCAAGCTGATTTTAATTTGTTTGGCGCTGTCGGCGAACCATTACAGGCCGTTGCAGGGGAGATTCAAAGGAGTTCAGATGGGACCAGGCAGGTGGGGAATATGCCCCCACAGGCCTCGGACCCCTCGCAAATTAAAGCGAAATCTTCTTGGGGTTCGGATACCTATTTCCCAATAGGGGATAGTAGAAGGGAGCAATTGGGATTTGCTAAGTGGAGTAATGGGGTGTTACCAGGGTATGACATCTCTAGTGCCCCTAGGGATGCACCCCCACCCCCGAAACTAGTATCTCCACTGCATTCCCCGCGGGCACAGCCCAACTTGGTCTCTCAAACGCAACCCCACTATGTTCAATCACGCATTGATACAACTTTGACATACCCACAATCGGCTGTACATACATGTCCTTCCCCACAATCTGTCCCTAATATTGCACAACCAAGTATGACAGTTCCCCCAAATGTGACAGGTCCCCCAAATTATGCTGATATGTGTAGAATGATGTGGCAAATGATGAGTGGAATGCCCTTTGGAGGGGTTGGACAATTCCCTCCTCCATATGGACATTTTGCTCCTGGCTTTGGTGGATTTTATCCACCAGGAGCTGGCACACAAACACCCAATCCATTGCCACAACAAACGTGCGGGTATCAACCCTATATGCATCAGGTCCCTCAACCTTCTCCACAAGGACGAGGTGGAATGATGTATGGGTACGCATCACCAGTAAGCCAACCCCGTATGCATCAAGCCCCTCAACTTTCTCTGCAAGGACAAGGCGGCCAGATGCATGGGTATCAGTCACCCGTAGATCACTTGCCCCCACCCCAAGGGCAAGGTGACTTGATGTGTGGGAACCCCCCTCAAGTTACTAAAGCCCCGCTGGTTAGTTCCAACCAACCCATGTATCCCCAACCACCTCATGTATCTCGGCTAACTCCAGATACACTTGTTCCTCCAATTTTCTCGGAGAGACATGGAACTTTTGATAGAATGCCCCTAGCTAAGCCTGTCTTGCTGCCAAAAACACTATCTTATGACGGCAAGAGCGGCTGGGCGGAATTCTACGCCAAGTTTCAATTGTTTGTCGACCGTCATAACATGACTGAGGACGACAAGACTTATCACTTGTGCCTGGCTCTTGAAGGAGAAGCCGGCAAATACATGACGCTTGTCAGGGAGAGCAACCAACAGATGACTTACTCTGAACTTGTTCAGAAATTACAAAAGCGGTTTGCTCTCCATGACGAGCCAGAAGTGATGAGGATGCAGTTCCAGTCTGCTCATCGACGCGTGGACGAAGACATCCTCAAATGGGCCGATCGTGTCTTGACATTGGCGGGACAAGCATTTATTGGGCTCCAGGACAGTTATGTCCAGGAACTAGTAGTGACTCGATTCTGCCAAGGGGCATCAGACAAAGAAGCAGGACACCATGTCCTGACTTCTAGGCCCAGTACACTAGATCTGGCGCTACAACAATATAAGTGGTATCAGTTCACACAAAAGTCTATGCATTTGCATAACACAAGATCTAGGAAGGATGTGAGACAGCTGTCGGTGGATGAGACGGAAACTGACATTAAAATCCAAAAGGTTACCGCCCCACAGATAGCTGCCGGCAAGTCTAGCATTGAAGCTAGAGTTGCCGCACTTGAATCACAGAGTGCATCCTGGGCATCCAAGATGGATTCCATGGTGAAGGCCATCATGGATCTGTCCAAGAATACCCTCGATTTGGTGAATCGGTGTAATACCAGCAGATCATCCAGGATGCCGGCCACACCAGATCGTTCAGGATCAAGGCCTGGGACTGGTGACCGGCCTAGATTTACATCTGGCCGCACCCCTGGCACTCCTCATCGTATAACTGGCCGGACTCCACCCACAATTGACCGCTCACCTGCCAAGGTGGGTTTTTCTGGATGTTTCAATTGTGGGGAGCAAGGCCATTTTAGCAGAGTTTGCCCCCAACGAGGGATACCTTCAGTTGGCGGGCAGGTAAGAGCAGTGTCCTTTCAGGAGGGGGGAAACGGAAAAGGATCGGAGGAGATGGGGGGTCCCCGATCCGATCAGGGATCCCCAGCTCCAGCTCCAGCTCCATTATCTCCGATAATGTAAATGCGCCCGTAGGCAATGGGAATCAGGCAGGCAGTGTGGAATCTCAGAGAATTTCTGAAGTTTCTGAGGCTCCAGCAGCACGTTTGGTTCCCAAGATGGTACCCTTCCAGGACTCACCCTGGCCACCAGATACACAGGCAAATACCGGTAAGCCAGGAATCACAACTGTCACCAATTGTGAAGTCCCTTGGAAGAATCCACCCTGGCCACCAGATGTAAAGGGTGAGTTAGGGATGAATATGAAAGTGGAAGTGATAGTATGTAGAATAGTATCTACTTCCACATTAAATATCAAGCTGACAGCCGGCTCTGAATCAACTACTGCGGTTTTGGATACAGCAGCCGCTGTCACGATTATATCCGATAAACTATTTGGCCGTATCCAACCTCGACCGCCTATCCTTAAGCAAGTTAGACTTAAAGGGGCTGGACGAGATATGATAATGGATAGCATAGTCGTGGGACCGATAAATCTGAAACTAGGTACTCAAACACTTAGTGAAGATATATATGTAGCTCCCATAGCTGATGAGATGTTATTTGGCGCTGACCTGCTACGAAAGTACAGAGCTAAGATAAACATACCAGAGTCTATTTTGACTCTTAATGGTGAGCAATTGCCCATCATTCACTGTGAAGATTCGGAGAATGTGGCGCAGGTGAGTGTGGAGAATGAAGTGGTTGTTCCCCCTTGTTCGGTACGGAGGGTGAGGTGCACTTGCTCCTTAAACTCCGGGCCATTCTTGGTGGAGCCGTCGCTTTTTCTGCCAGTGTCTGTGCTTGTTCCCCGTAGTCTTCATGATGCAAATGAGGAGGCGGACGTTTACATGATTAATCCCTCTTCCACAAGCTGTAAACTTAAGAGAGGTGAAATCATTGGAGAAGCACGTGAAGTCTCAGTATTAGAATGTAACACAGAGTTTTCAGAAGATGCTACAGTGAGAACTGTTAGCACGGCTGATACCTCTGACTCGAGGTATGATTGACTGGCCTACGCCTACTTGCACTAGGGAAGTAGAACAGTTCCTTGGGCTTGCCAACTACCACCGAGTATTTATGAAAGACTATGCACATGTGGCTGGACCGTTGTATGAGCTTACCGGTAAGAATGCATTTTGCTGGACATATGTTCATCAGTCTGCATTCGAGCAGATTAAGGCTCTGTTAACTTCCGCCCCTGTGCTTGCACTTCCAAATTCATCAGATCCGTTCATTCTGGATACCGATGCATCAAGTAATGCAGTCGGTGCAGAGCTGCTACAGGTACAAAATGGCGAGGAGAAGGTTATTGCCTATGGTAGTTTATCTCTTTCTCCGCAGCAGAAAAACTATTGTGTCACTCGCCGTGAACTTTTAGCAGTTGTGTTGTTTACCAGGCAGTATAGGCATTACCTCCTTGGTAGGCCATTTACTGTGAGAACGGATCATGGCAGTTTGATGTGGCTGCTAAACTTCAAAGAGCCGCAAGGCCAACTGGCCCGCTGGCTTGAGGAGTTAGGGCAGTATGATATGCAGATCGAACATCGGCCGGGCAGACACCACTCGAATGCCGATTCTCTTTCTCGTATTCCGGAAACTGGACCGGTGTGTGAAAGTTATCGATTCGGCGTGGAACTACATGACTTGCCTTGCGGCGGATGTTCGTATTGCACTAAGAGGCACAAAGAATGGGCACGTTTCATCGACTCGGTGGATGATGTGGTGCCACTAGGACATGGCCCGCAGGTATCAAGCGTGGCCGTCGAAGAATGTTTCCCCGTGACCCACATGGAGATTGAGGTAAGAAATACATTTGTCGATAACTCAGTAGGGGCAGATGAGGACTTACTTTCTCCTACATTAATGCAAAAGGAGCAGGAAAAGGACCAACTATTCGAGCCCTTACGTAAGTGGTTATTAGACAAGGAAAAGATAGATGAAGGTACCCTGTTTCTTCTCTCACCAGAAGGTAAGTTTCTGTGGATAAACAGGGAACTCTTTTTCCTGAGAGAAGGAGTGATCTGGAGGAAGAGGGATGATTGTGATGTCTTAGTGGTTCCCAAATCGCTGAGGCATGACATAATCCGTCTGAATCATGATCCACCTTCAGCAGGGCATGCTGGAGTTAGTCGTACTCGGTCTAAGCTAAAGACTAAGTACTATTGGTTTGGCATGTCTGAGGATATCCGAAATTATATAGCTAGATGCGCTACTTGCAATCAAAACAAGAAAGCCACGCGCTATGGGAGGCATCCCATGAAGAATTACCATGCTGGGGTACCCATGGAGCGTGTGCATCTTGATTTCATGGGTCCATTACCGAAGACCCAGCAAGGCAATAAGCATATATTAGTTATGGTGGATCAATTCACCAAGTGGATAGAGTGTGTACCCCTGCCTTCCCAAACGGCGGAAACAACAGCTCATGCTGCAGTGAGCGAGTTTTTCTGCCGATTTGGGTATCCCTTTCAGGTATTCACAGATCAAGGTAGGAATTTTGAGAGCAATCTATTCAAGAACATGTGCCGCATCCTTCAGATCCATAAGTCCAAGACATCGGCTTACAGGCCTTCTGCCAACGGCCAATGTGAACGACTGAATAGGACCCTGATGGATGCAGTGCGATGTTATGTGGCAAAATCTCAGAAAGACTGGGATAAGCACTTGCAACAGATTGCTGGGGCTATCCGTGCCACAGTGAATCGAAGTACTGGATTTACCCCTAACAAGCTTATGCTGGGTCGGGAGGTGAATCTTCCAGCTGACCTCGTATTCTCTGTTCCTTTGTCAGTACAGGACAGGACCGTTGATGAATATGTGGCGGACTTGACTTGTGCTATGCGCAATGCTCATATATCGGCCCGAGCAGCACTTAAATCTTCTCAGCGCCGGATGAAACGAGATTACGATGTCAGGCAATACACTCGGGAATATGAAGTGGATGACCGTGTTTATATTCTGGACACGGCCCGGATCAAGGGGAGATCACGGAAACTGAGCCCCCCTTGGAAAGGGCCCGGAGTCATCGTGGAGAAACTGTCTCCGTATCTGTATCGAGTAGCCTACAGAAAGGCTATTTTCACATTGAACCATGACCGAATAAAGAAATGCACAGATCAAAGTGAGGTTGTCGCAGGTACTCCTGGCAAGGTTTATTGCCTCTGCCGGAAACCTGATGACGGCTCTCTAATGATCCAGTGCGACCAGTGTGATAACTGGTATCATGGTTTATGTGTAGGCATAACAGAGTCAGAGGGGTTAGAAAGTGTAAGGTGGATTTGTCCTCTCTGTAGCAAAAGAAAGTAAATTAGGTCTTGTTACCATTTCTTCGTCACGAGAAAAACTCTTCAAAATTATTTATTAATAGATATTCTTGTGTGTTTTCTTTTTAGATCATGGAACAACCACTTCCACCTGGGGTTACCCAGATGACTGACATAGCCGCTGAAGGTAAGCTCACTATAGTAGAGGCAGCGGCGAGGAAGAGACGCAATGAGAAAAGAAGACAGCGCGAGAAGCGGGCCAAAAAGAGCAAAAGGGAGCGCCTTTTGGCCGGATCAGGCCCGTTTGCCGGGCTGCCTAATAAGCCCTCTTTCGCAGAGGTAGCTGCCCATGGGGTCGGCCGGGGTCGCGGCCTTGCTAGGCCATCCTATGTGGCGGTGGCCTCTGTTGGACGGGGCCGGGGGATTACCGCGGCGATGATCGCATCCTATTGTGGACTTGCCGCAGTGTCTCCCCCGCAGAAAACAATGTCCTCACAGGAAATCTCTCCCCCACGGGATAATGATGATGATGATGAACCACTGCCCCCAGCTTTTGATAGTCATTTTCACCCAGATAGGGTTGAAAAATATTTGAGGGATAGTACGTCACGATATTCGGCCTCCGGTTACCTTGATAGAGTGTTTGACAGTTTGCCTGCTGGGTATGGGGTGGCAGTGGGGATACATCCCAAGCATGCTTTCGATTTGCCAGAGCGCCATTTTAATATCCTGCAATCACTCCTTGCAGATCCTAGGATCATCGGAATCTCAGAGGTGGGGTTAGATTATTCCACGGATGACTCTCAGTGGATGGCCCAAATGACACTTTTTAAGCGGATTTTGGCACTGTCCACTGGGAGGGTCCTTGTCCTCCACCTGCGGGGTTCCGCTGGCCCTAGACAGGGTGAAGAACCAATTCCCCGTTCAGTGCACAAGTTGGCGCGTGATACCATCCGTCGACTGTGCCCGGCCACCCAAAGAATACATCTCCATTGTTTCACAGGTTCGCCGGACATAGTCGACAAGTGGATGTCGGCGTTTTCTCATGTCTATTTCGGGATAACTGGGAATGTCAGTTATTATCGGGAATGTCAGTTATTATCGGGGAGTTGAGGCTCACCTTAAGCGCCTGGCAATTCAATCTATACCTAATGACCGCCTTCTTCTTGAGACTGATGCTCCCTATCTGCCTGTTCGCCCTCGCCAAGATTGGCACGATCAAACATTCGTGGGGGATGTCGGGCAGGTAGTGGCTCAGATTCGAGGTACCTCTCTCAGATCTGTGCTTGAGGAGACGGCGGCCAATGGCAGAAAACTGTACTGCCTGAAATAAACGTGGCAGTACAATTCTAGGTTACCTTTCTCAGCCAGCGGTTTTCTTATTTAGTATTGTCATTTTTAGCAATGTTATTTACCTTTTCTAGTAAGGAAGTACGATATATTTATGTATTTATCATGACAGGAGGTCGGGATTTATTTATGTATTTTCATGGGAGGTTACCCACAATATTATGTAACAATTATTTCACACAATAGAGCAACAAGTCGTTGCGATGAGTTTTTTAATTGTCAGTTATAATGGCTTGTTCCTAAACAGTATTTATTTTATTTATAGTTGGTACAGGTATACAAGTATAGGGATATATTCCGCGTGGCAGAGAAAGGGTAAGTATTATATATGAGAATTTAATTAGAGAAATGTCCGTAGATTTAAATATATTCATTTGTAACTTTTGTTTGTTGTGTTTGTTAAAAGAGAAGAAAAGAAAAAAAAAAAAGGAGATAAATATGAAAATAAAACCAAAAGAAAAAGAAAATAAGGAAAAGAAAAACAAAAGAGATAAACGAAAAGAAAATGAAAAAGAAAAAGAAAATGAGGAAACTGACAATAAGAAAAAAAAATGAGGAAAATGACGATAAGAAGAAAAAAAAAAGAAAAGAAAAGAAAACAAACAAACAAACAGAAGAGTTAAAGTTTGTAAATGTTTTGTTGTAATCATGCATCAAGTTATATTTATTTGAAGCAAGTTTTTACTTAGCGACTATCTCTGTAGACCTTTGCATAAGAAATGTGTTCTGTTATGCTGAATTAGAGGATTTTTTTTTAAATATTCGAGTTATAGAAATGCACAGAGTTTTTTTTAGAATGGGGGGATGTGTAGTATAAATGTATTATGAATTATTTGTCTGCTGATCGCCGAGGCACACACATCACTGCACGCGCACACAAGTGACACACTTCATTGCACACACCGATCCGTACAACATATTTCAGAGCTAGCTCGCATTCCAGTTTGAGACATCGTACATGCAACGTCTCCGTGTATCTGTACACTCTTGATCTTCTCTGCATGCGTATTTCTTGGTCCTTGCTGCTCTGTTGTGCATTATTGTGATAACTGATACAGGTTAGTGAATATTGTATATGCTGTGACGTGTTGGTGAAGTGATGTGTTTGTTTATATGCGTGCGAATACTATAATGTCATGACTGTACCCTGCAATCAATCACTGCGGCAACACCAGCCTCAACAGACAACACTACTGATCTGTATGAAAAGAATCTTTTCTTTTCATACATTCATTTGTATGAAAAGATTCTTTTCATACAGATCAGTGCTCAACACCATATTTGAAATCAGCCTGGTGTTAGGATTGACCCCTCAAAATTTGACTTGTATTTCCGGTAGTCAGTGTTGTTTGCTGATGTTGAATGTCGCCTGCTGAACCGAGTATCAAGGTTTGTGCTGGCAATTTATGTGCAATTTCCCTATGCACCAACACCAATCTCTCGACACTCCCTATTCGTTATTTCAAGTACGGTGTTTGTGTTGCAATCGTACATGTTATTCCTGCTTGCCCCTGGCAAAGTAGTGGCACTTTTTTCTACAACCACTCGTGACACGGTTAAATGCATTTTACAGTCAAATCAGCTTTGAATAAGCTAAACCATGTAAGATATATTCCCCATGGTAAAGTGATATTTTTCCACTTGGATTCCTCGAATGATTATTCGATTAAAATCCTAAGATGTAATTTTATTAGAATTATCAAGATTTTGTTATTGTTCCTCACACTGGCAGTGGCAGTGCTAACTTAAAGAAGTTGAAAAAAAAAATCAATTCCATTATAGTGCATTCCCGTCATTTTATAAATTAAATATAAAAATTGTATCTCTCTCTCTTCTATCCTTCCTCCGCTTATGGTGCTGTCACACCTTGGCGTTTTAGCCAGCGTATGCCGACGTATCAAAATTTCTCTAAAACGTTGGCATACGCTGAACTTTACTGTTGTTTTGTTTCGACTTTGGGCGTATTCATAACGAGTAGGACGTATACGTAACGTGCTCTTTAATGTATGTGTGGTGAAAGTTCACACCAAATTTCTTTAGCACTGGAATCATTTGCCTTGTTTTTTATGTCATGTTTACCATTGTACAGAAGGATAGACTTTTGTTATAGCACTTCCTTAGGTAGTAACTGACATAGCACCATCTACTGTTCACTTGCTATTCACTAACATGCAGAAGCAGTCATTTTGGTTTTGTTTTGAGGAACAGGAATCCTTTTGTTGACTCATCATCGTATAGTTTTTGGTTCCTGAAAATGTTATAAAGACAGGCAAAGAGGTTAGTTTTGTTGTTTATTTAATCATTTTCTTAAATTGTCACATTATAAAGAAGAAAATAAATGGTCAATTATAAACTTCATACAGGTGTTGTGTAATGTACATGACTGTTATATACATGTATTAGGTACAATGTATGCAAGTCTATGATGTTGAGTATGGGCATTTAACTTTGAGTTGCATTAAGAATACACATGTACATGAAACTTAAATGAGTGAGTAGTTATAACAGATAGTAAATATTGAAGGTTTTTGATGTGTGTTGAAGTGATGATAGAATGACAGAGATTTATCTTTGAATAATTAAGCTCATATTGTGTCATCAAAAGTTTAATAGTCGAAGTATATTAGTTTTTAGTTTTTAAACATAAAGCTATCATTCATTTGAAAAAGTGGAACAATGATAATCAACATTATTATAGGTAATAAGAATCAATGTACATTTATCATTCTTTCTCCAGAAACTATTATGACTATGAATTTGATATTGTTTTAATGTGCTTGTACTTATGATTCTTTTTATGTATTATTATTCCAACAGTTTTCACGGAATTATGCCTGAAAGGAATTATGCCTGAAAGGAATTATGCCTGAAAGGAATTATGCCCGAATGGAATTATGCCTGAATAGAATTATGCCCAGATGGAATTATGGAATGCTCTGAATTTCTGGAATTAAAGGCTTTGAAATTCCCGTAGAAACCTTTGTCAAGTTTATTCTATCGAAGTCGACCTCATTACAACCACAGTATGCGAAACTTACCCATAAAGTATTCGACCTACGCCAGCGTATTTGCCAAATTCTTCATACGTCGGCATACGCTGGCTAGAACGACAAGGTGTGACAGCACCATCGGAGATCATCGGCTTTTGAGATTTGTCGCCAAGCTTGACATGCTGATAAACAATAGAACTTAACGGAGTGATATCACACTGTTAGAACGTTGATTAAAATTTTTAATCTTGTTGGTTAAAATTTTAATCAACCGAGGATTACCAGTTGAACCACACATTTGTAGGTTAAAACTTTAATCAACGGCCTTTAATCAACGGCCTGTTGATTAAAGTTTAATCTGTGGTTGATTAAAAGTTTTAATCATTTGTTGGTTAATCGTATTTTGCTCAACATTGGTTAAATTGGTGTTGATTAAACTTAAACAAATTGTTGGTTAAATGTTTAACCATTTGTTGGTTAGTTTTATTTGGTGCATGAGAAACTCTTCGTATCTGTGATTGTTGTCTAGCTTAATCTCATAAAGAAAAAGATCTACTGTGTGATCTTGCTTTCTAAGTTAAGCGGAATGGGAAGTTCGGCCTGCCCAGACCTGGACTAGACCCGACTATGCAAGGCCCACAGGTAGACTACGCCTACGCCTACATTGATGCTATATCTTTTTTTTTCTAAAACTGTTCTAGTTTCAGTTTTTGTCATATTGCCCTGTCCGCGAAATATGGACATCCGCGAAGTTGAACACACCGCCATACCGCCGGCGTCGCCTCCTCGCTACCGTAGGCGTAGTCAGTAGATCTACCGGTGGGCCTGGCTTAGCCAGGTCTAGTCCAGATCGAGCAGGTCGAACTAGCTCCCAAGCCGTTTTAATTAGAAAGAAAGATCACACTGTAGATTTATTTCTTCCCAAGATTAAGCTAGACAACAATCACAGATATGAAAAGAGTTTCTCATCTTCAAACAAGCTCTTTGAAAGTCCCCAATCATTCAACGACTTGAATGACAACGCCTTCCATTTTTATCGCAAACAATTTCTGCGATAAATATGCGCGCAGCAAATTTGTTTCAAATCCATATGCGTATGCGCTGTTCGGTCACGCGATCGGTATTTTAATCAACTTTGATCAAACTTTAACCAACAAAAAAATAAAGTGTCTCAACAGTTAGCACCAGGGGCGGATCCAGGATTTCGTATAAGGGGGGGGGGGGGCACACAAATGCAGGATTGTCAACTTTGGGAAACTGCTTGGAGGGAGACCCATATTTTTTGGGTCTCGCCAGCCCTCCAAAAGTCGCTCAGTGGGGGGGGGGGGGGGTTCCAGTTCCCCTTCATAATTCTCTGAAAAGCAAAAAAAAAAAAAAAAAAATGGTTTTCTGGTCGAAAAGGGGGGGGGGGGCACAATCGCAAATAGGAGGGGCACAATGCATTGTTTTCTCTCAAAAGGGGGGGGGGGGGCACGGGCCGGGATTGCCCCCCCCCCCTAAATCCGCCACTGGTTAGCACTATCATTTTGGCGGGAAAGCCGAGAACACTGTTTTTAATCAATGTTGGTTACAAAGTAACCAACAAGATTAAAACAATAATATTAATCAACAATATTTTTAACCCACGCAAGATTAAAAGTTATTTTTAACCAGCACTCATTTTATAACCAATGTTGAGCGATTTTTAATCAACAATTTTTTAATCCGTATGTTTTAACAGTGCAGCAGACGAAGAACAGGCCCCTGGAAGCCGGGGGTGCTGGGGGTGCTGGCGTGCTGCAGCACCCCTGACTTTTTGGAGTGGGGGGGGGGCATAGCACCCCTTTCAAGAAAGCAAAGTTGAAAAGTGATCAAATAGACTTTTTGGAGGAAAACTAGGCCTTAAAAATGTGATTATAACCTCTATTTTTTTTTTGTTTTTTTTTTACCCCTATTTAAAAAAAAAAATTTTTTGTTAATTTTTTTTTTTTGGTTAAATTTTTTTTTTTTTTTTTTTTGTTACTATTTTTTGATTTCTTTTTTTTTTTTTCTGGTTACTATTTTTAGAAACTTTTTTTTTTTTTTTTTTTTTTTTTTTTACCCCGGATTTTTTTTTTTTTTTTTTTTTTACAGATTTTTTTTTTCATGTGGCAGCAATGGGCTTTCGTAGGCAGCAGCCATGATCAAGAATGAATGATGGTTGTTAAGTGACTCTACGATTGATAAAAATCAGTCTTAGAGTGTATGATGAATTCAGGGGTCTTTATGTTACGGTTTCACGATCAATTTCGATCGTACGATCAATTGCTAAGCTTTATGTTACTGGGCCCAGTTCTATTTATGCAAAACCTTCACCCTGCAAGAGCCACAACGTAGATTTATGCCATAGACCGGTTCTGTCAAGTATACAAATTTATGCACATTTCTTCTCATGAGCACCTAGTGACGAGCTATTCCATTAACCTGCTTTTTATAAATGAGCCTCAATGCTTGGAATCCAGTTTGCATACATTGTTGCTATGTCCGGCAAGCCTCGGGCAAGCTTTCAGGCTGTAAGAACAACCTTTGTTTGAAAGGTATGTATAAAATTTGAATACATTACCGAACCGGTCTATTTGCGGTCTGACAATAGGCCGGTTTACTAACATATTCAAATTTTATGCATGCTTTTTAAACAAAGGTTGTTCATGACAACCTGAAAGCTTGCCCGATGCTTGCCCGACATAGCAACAAGTAATGTATGCAAACTGGATTCCTAGTATTGTAGTCCATTTATTAATAACAGGTTGGTGGAATACCTGGTCACTAGGTCCTCCGGAAAGAAACATCCATAAATTTGAATAACTTAGTAAACCGGTCTATTATAGTACAAATGATAATGATAGCAGGTGAATGAAATACTTCAGCACCACAGACACTTGGGAAGGAAGCATCCATAAATTTGAATAAGTTAACTTGCTCATCGACTTCGCTTACTGCGTCAGTTATAAAGAAAATGGAGATGCCCATGTTGTGCTGATAAACCTTACATCACGTTCATAATATCTTGATTTATACCTCTCTCGTACACTTTGAAGGGAAATCTTGTAAGTTGATATGCAAGAATACAATAAATCTTTCAGATGATAACTACATGTACTTTTATTTCTTGGGGTGAGGTTTCCTTTAACACTTAGTCAGTGATCTATTCTAGAATATTCTAGAATTTGTCAGCCGCGACGCAGCACACAGCAGACGACAATTCCACTATCGCGTACGTCTCGGTGTTCCCTGAACGTGAAAAACGCACACACATAGAAAATTGCTCGAGCGGAACTAAACTTAGCCTTTGGACAAGGCCTCGCGCGTTGCTTGTCTGCCGAGCAGGGTCTGAAAAATAGACTAACGCAGTGTGCGTTTACAGCAGTGATCGCTGGACCGAGCCGAGTCAGCGGCGAGGCCTTTGCTAACTTGCGGAGCTCATCATATATTTGCATATGCATGAGGGTCTTACATATACAGCAGCTAGTGACGATCGTGGCAAATCGTTATTGTTTTAACCGCGGTGTTTTACATAGATTCGTTTATCAAATTATGGGGGAATTGGTATTCAAATGTACTTAATGATTAATAATATCTAGTTCAATTTTCAATAAAACATGGAATATTAAAAACAATAGAGTATTTAATACTAGAGTATTCATTATTTTGCTACTTAAGTAGATCTATTGATAACTTCAATGGACAGTGCAGTGCGAGTAGTCCCTCCAGCCGAACTCTGGGCAGTTCCGGTAGGAGACGCCGATGGGAATGGTGTACTCGCAGCGACTGTGGCCGTGCGCACGAAGAAGTCCTTGCACAGTGGAATGGCTTGAAAAATTGCAGATTTGCCATAACCGGTTGGAAGATTAACAAATACATCTTCTCCTTTCAATGCTGATCTTATAGCTTTTGATTGTAACTCCTTAAAAGATGGAAATTTCAACCTTTCATCCGCATATTCATGGCTCTTTAATAGGAGATCTTCTTCACCGCTCGCCATGTTCGTCGGGCAGAGATATGATCGCTCAAAAGTTTATTTATGAATATGTATGTTAATAATGAATATTCATAACATTCTCTCGAATTGTCTACTCTAATTGGTACATCGGATTGGAAGGGGTGGTTTGGCCGGCTTTCTGGGTAAGCTACTTGGCATCTAATTATCTACGGATTTGGGAGCGGAAATATAATACAAAACAAAAGAAATAAACTACAACAACCACTCAGGTTAGTAAAGGCCTCGGTGCCGACGCACCTCGGGCCACGGATCACAGTTGTCGCGCGATTAGTCTATGTATTTAGGGAAATGATAGCACAGAGTGCCTTGGCTAAAGGCTAAACTAAACTCGACTTTTGAGTAACGCGCGTCGATCGTTTATGCTTTCCTTTATAATTTTCTTCAAACTCTTAACCGTCAACCTGTAGAATGCCGGGTAAACTTATTTGGGGTTAATTTTATACATTCTAACTGTTAATATATAAACTATTTTTTTTTAGCCTCAGAGACCTCTAATGTTTGTTTGAGGTCAACTACTGCACTTTGATCCTGCGTTTTAATTCCTTTCTGCGTGTAATAGTTCCATGATTTATATAAAGCCCCTTTCATGCACAATTGGTCTGCGACCGTTTGCGACCATTTGGTCGCACGACAGGCTGCAACAGGCTTCAATCGCCATCGATCTCATCAGGTCGCAGAAAGGCATTCACAAATGCAACAGCGGTCATAAAACAAAAGCGACTAGAAGAGACCGTTGCACGAGTAAGTCGCATTTGCTCGCATATGCTCGTGCGAGTGGTCTTGCGTTCACATGCGAGTGTTGCACTAGTGATTGCGAGTGGCTTGACGCCAATCACAATAGTCGCACGATCGATTGCATGGTCGTGCGAGTGGATGTGAGACCATGCAATCGCTCGTGCAATTGAATGAGACCGGTGCAAGTGGTCGTGAGAGTATTCGTGCGAGTGGCGTGGGGTATAAAAACCCCCTCGACAATTGACCGGTAGTCAGTTTCAAGTTGGCCTTCTTAATAGTCAAGATGCCAAAGAAGAAAGTTACAAAGAAGAGAAAGTTGTTAGAGGAGGGTCCTGTTGCAGAGGATCATCTCCATAGTCCCCCTATATATACCCCCGAGGAATAGTCGCATACAGTCTCATACAGTCGTGCAACGGTAGTACAACGTTGTAAGATGTGCTGCGATCGGTCGTGCAACAGTCTCATGGTCTTAGCACAATCGCACCCATTCGCAAGACTGGTCGCTATAGGTCGCTAGCGCACGTGCGAGTGTTGCACGACCTCCAGCCCACCCACTGCGACTATTGAGTCGTGCGAACTCTCGCATCTAATCGTGCAACGTTGTGCAACACTCATACGAGAATCGCACGACTGGTCGTACGACCTAATGCGAGTGAATCGATCGCATCTGGTCGTGTCTGGATTTTGAGCATGTTCAAAGTTCAGATGCGACCAGTCACGACCGCCTCAGGTTCGTGCGACCGCCTGCAACGAATGCGAGTGGTCGCAAGACACCAAGCGATCGGTCGTGCAACACCCCGAAAAATCTGTTGCAGGCGGTCGCAAAATGGTCGCAGACCAATTGTGAAAGGGGCTTAACAACCGCAGTTTATTGATGAAGTAAATGGATTAATTGCAGAGACGGCTGTAAGGTTCTTGTTATTTAAAAAAAAATGTTTATAATTTTTTATATCAGAAAGAAATTTCCACCTAATAAATACTGTGTTACCATCACCATCATTGTATTAAGAGGAAATGTGTGACATATTTTTTCTCTCAGCCGCTGTGTGTCCCTTGATTGTATATTCTTCAGTTGTTTCACATATACTTTTGGTGTTTCAGTGGCGGATGCGTTGGAGGGTGGGGGTTGTAAAAAATATTTCCCCTTAGCCAGGGACTGGCGAGGTAACTTCTAAGTGAGAAGAAAACGTTTAGACTTCGAGAGAATTAAAATTTGTCCCCCCCCCCCTCTCAGTAAGATAACGCTGGATTCCGCGTATGTGTTGAAAGCATAATAAAAATACAGTCGGGAGTGTTACATGTTTAAATCTTTTTCTTTATTGAAAGGGATTGGTTAACCAGCGTCTGACTGAATGAAAGCATCGAACTCGCGTTATCATGGCTAGCACACCCTCCATAATCAATGCCATCCCCAAACCTTTTAAACGTCTACGTCCATTTGAGGAACTCCGGCAGAGATACAACGTGATCGAGTGGGAAGACTATCTCAAAAACGAAGAGGAATATGCCGAGAAGATAGGAGCTATCCTCGTCATGAGTTTAAAAGTGAGCATCACCGAAAAATATCTGAGAAAGATGACGAATTTGAAGGTAAACTAATAGCCCATCACTCATAGCTAGCTAACTATGCGTTGAAATATTGATACTTCTTCCTTAAAATGATGTTCCCATTGCCGTCGTGAAAACATAAGTCTCGGGAGGAAAATGTTCTGACTGAATTCGCCAGCAAGTTTGTATAAATTATGCCAGAAAGTAGGAAAGTGGTCCTCAATATCAGTTTATATTTTAAATCAAGGATAAAACAAGTTTCTTAATATTACAGTTTTCCGACAAGGGTATAACAATAGTCATCAAATCGACAAATTTACAAAAAACAATTATGGATTTTGCAAACATATATATATATATATATATATATATATATATATATAGGAGGGGCTAGGGTGTCTCCCTTATCTAAAGGAGCCCGTGAAGGCTCTTTAGTTATAGACATTAATGCAATCGTTCAGCCTTCTTTCCACTCTTAAATCCAAAACCTAATTAAAAACAATGCTATCAAAACGAAATAACGATAATCTTTATCTGGCAGAGGAAGGACTTCAATGAATAAAATGCCGAGGGAAAATGTTACAATAATTATGTGAAAGAACGATGCCCTTGGTTATTATCATGATAAACTTGTACATTCTCATCAACTCTGTAAGTGTGCGACCGTTGTAACATGTAAAATCATGTAATCATGTAATCATGTAATCATGTAAAATAACATTTTTTTCGACTTCGCAGATCTTCCAAACTTGGAGTGCAGGAATTGACCACATTGACCTCCCGTTGCTCCGGAAGCACAAGATAAAGATCGGAAACACACCAGGGGTCACTACGAACGCTTGCGCAGACTTTGCAATGACTCTGCTATTGGCGGCAGCTCGGAGATTGCCCGAAAGTGAGTTGTAAATAACTTCCCCTCTGCTTTCTCTATCTCTTTCTCCTCCCCCCCCCCCTCCCTCCCACTCTCTCCTTCTATCTACCTCTTTCTATTCAGTTTTTTGGTTGAGCTGTTTATATAATCACATCCTATAACTACAACTTGATAATATCTTTGTTTTTATTAAAAAAAAAATAATTTCCCTAAACTGAAATGCTCTTTCATACATCAGAATCAAAACGTTTTCCATATACGTTACTTTACACAATAAATGGCTGAAGCAGAATTTTTAATTATCTTGATGAGATAACATGAATCACAATCTTTCCAATTAATTACTTACCGTGAGTCTAATTTTTGATATGAGGGCAAGTCCAAGGTATGTCACATACGTTACCAAGAGAATTATGGAATTGTTAACAGAAATTGACATAAAAATATCATTTTATTTGATATTTTGTCTAATTCAGGCTTTAGTACATGTAGCAGTTGTAGGGCTATCAACTTGATACAGTCATCAGATATACTAAAATCTGAGATGTGGTAGGTGACGTATGGGGTTTAGCTTGGACTTGCCCATGGATCAATTATTGTAAGAGCAAAAAACAAAAAACAAAACAAAACAAAGAAAATATTTATATCAATGTTGATGTGCTTTATTTCAGACATGGCTGAAGTGCGGAATAGCCAGACCAGCTCCGAATTCAACTGGCAGAGAGTGGTCGATTTGATGGGGAAGAGTGTGTCTGGTGCCAGTCTAGGGATCATCGGCATGGGAACCATCGGATTCGAGGTGGCCCGGAGAGCCAAAGGGTTCGGGATGAAGATTTTCTACTACAATCGCAAACAGAGGTATAGTTTAGTTTACCAACCCGTTTCTTCACCATGTTCACCCTAAATCGCTTGTGTGGGAAGATGGGAGGTGGGGGGGGGGGGGGGGGGGGTGGAGTGGAGAGTGACAATCTCTTTCCTGTTCAAAAATATTATATCGGCTAGTTTCTGATTCGATTTTGGGGTACAATAGTGAATTCTGAAATTGCAAATTTTATTTCAAGAACCATTTTGAGCCATTAACTTCAACCATGGTACAAGTATGTATCACCATGGAAAGACGATGTGATTATATTTTTGGGTAAGTAGGTCTAATGTCACAGATCACAGAGGTCAATTCTGAAATTTTAAAGTTTTAGCCTTGTTTACGTGATATTGTGCAGCAATCAAGTTATGAACTTTAAACTTGGTGCTGGTGAGATAAAGAGACAAACTTATTAGATTTTGGGGTAATTAGGTCAAAGTTCGAAGGTCATAGAGGTCAATATTTGTAAAATTAACGTTTTTACGATATCACAACTATTTCAGCTGTGAACTTCAAACTTGGTACTCATATACATCACATAGTGAGACGAAGTGATTTGGTGATTAAGTTTAGTAGGTTAAAGGCCAAAGGACATACAGGTCAATATGCATGACATTAAAGATTTGCTGCTCACTAGCGTATTTAGAGGGGGTTAAAAGGGGCAATATCCCCCCGTAAAAATTTTCAACCAAGAATGAAAAAAATATCAAATTGCAGTAGGTATGGACAGTTTCTCAAAAAATTCAAAATGATGAAAAGCATGGTTTTAGTATAGTTTACGAAGCAAAACTTTGAAAGAGAAGAGAAGGGCATACGGAGTTATTCTCTGACACATTTGTCAAAAAGTATAATTCAAAATTAAATGTGTGCCATTTTTTTTTACTGTTGGTTTGTTAAGTCATATATCATAGAGATCAAGATGTAATTATAGATTTCTTATTATATTTATCACAATATTTCACGAACAGTTTGTGCCATCAACTTAGCTGAATTCATGCGGAGGCATTTAGGAGACGCAGTCGCATTGATCTTGTTTTTGCTTGCTGTGAAGCTCTCGACAACCCTATTCCTGGCTTTGTTGATATTAACTGATATGACTGGAAATATTAATTGATTCATGACGTGGAACCAGAGCTGCATCGATAAAGAAAATGTTCATTTACTTTTTCAGTAAGCGATGCGGATTTTAAATCAAAATGGCCCTTATTCTGCTAAAATTAATACCCGACCCTGGGTTTAAAGTCAAATTGTAACAAATTTAGACCAAGGTCTAAATTTTCCTTTTGTTTGACATGACTTAAGACCGAGCGTCGGGTTTGTAAATGAATTTATTCAGTAGAATACCAAACAATTTGTCCTAGGTGAAACGATCCGTTGTGTGAGTTAAGAGCGCATTGCCATTACCCATTAATTGATCTACTTTGTAATCAATGAATGCACTGACGCTAAGGGGCGAGGGGACGTTCCCCCTCTTATCATGGATTATAGGGGGTGACAGAATGACCCTTGATTGATTATGATCTTTAGTCCAATTTGTTTTCCTTCCAGATCGCAGGAAGACGAGACAGAAGTACAGGCAACATACTGTTCCATTGTTGAGGCCCTCCTACCACAAGTCGATTTTCTAGTCCTTGTGGCTCCCCTTACACCCAGCACCAGACATATCATGAAAAGAGAGACTTTTAAACTCATGAAACCAGATTCGATCCTAATTAACATTGCAAGAGGTAGGTTTTGAAGAATTTTCATCTTCAAAGGCAGATCTGAAATTGTCACTAAGGGATGTGGGTGCGAAATTTTTGAAAATTTCCTTGAATCCATTGAAAGAATAGGGTGGTAGCTCAATGTTTATAAAATCCGCCCATCTTTTGTGTATATTTACTTCTAACATGAAATCGTAAAATTGTTCATTCTGCCCCCGAATTTTTTCTTTCTTCTAATTTGATTAAATATTCTAGGCTCTTCAACTTTTCCCCAGCAATACTTGGCTTCTCCTTTTACCCCTTTGTTCCGACACCCAATGTTTCATGTTTTCTCTGATCAACCCAATAATACATCCATACAAAAACCAAATGTTGAAGGTAGGAGACGACAGCTTCTGATCATATACTATCTTAAAGTAATGGTAAAATTTTTCCTAATGCTGGCATTTATGTGTCCTACCAACTTTGGGCAATTTTTTTGCCCAAATTATGTAACGTTTTGCCCAATCACGATCAGCTTTGACTAAAAATTAAGCAAAATTCATTCGCGTTGGGGATATAATTTCCCCAAAATTGGTCAGACACATAATGAATAACCCTCATTCTGGACAATTTTGCCCAATATTTTTAAATTGATGAATCCGTCATCCCTTTCGGGTTGATTTTAACTCGAACTATTGCTAATTATAATCGTCAGGAGGACTGGTTAACCACGATCACCTTGTAGAAGCTCTGAGGGACGGAACGATCGGTGGAGCTGCTCTCGACGTCACCGAGCCCGAACCTTTACCAAACGACCACGTCCTCCTGAAGATGCCGAACGTCATCATCACGCCCCACGTCAGCAGCTGCAACACCGAAGCTCTGGAGTCAATGATGCAGATAGCAGTCGACAACATCCACGCTGCCTTTGACGGCAGAGATCTTGTTGCTGAAGTGTTATGAAGCTGTCGAAGGCGTCTAGTGCATGTATGTTGGCATAATTATGCGGCGTTGGATCAATAGGATACATGTACTGCAATATCGAGAGGGCTCCTTCCATCGGCGTATCGAACTTGATGGTTGGTATTCTAAGAAATGAGTTAAACCCGACGCTCGGTTTAGAGTAATGTTTGACCGCAAACTTATAACCTTGGTCTAACTTTCAAAAACTGCATGTCACTGTTGCTTAACGATTTATGCTTTATATAAGCCTTCCGGTCTGATTTTCTCGGATTCAATATCCCTTCTACGTAGACCTTTAGCCCGCTTTGACAATGCGGGGACACACACAGACACACACACACACACTCACACACACCTGGGAGCAGGGGCGTCGATCCTGGGGGAGGGAGGTAGGAGGGCAATTGCCCCCAAGAAAATATTGGAGGGGGGGGGGGGCAAACATATCGTTTTGCCCCCAATGAATCCGGAGGTGTAAAATAAAATGATGCAAAACTCGGGAAATGAAACCTTCCAAACAATCAGACTTCAATTTCGCTGAGCGCTCCGCGCGCAAATTCTCTCATTTTCCCTGCTTCATGCGTGGAGAAGCTGGTAATTAAGAGGCGTTGAAAAATCATGTGCGAAATGCACATCGTTACGTTAGGCTTCTTGCCCCCCAAATCCGAAAAACAGATCGACGCTCCTGCCTGGGAGTTGAGAAAAAAAAAAAGATAATAGAGGCGTGGCATCTATTATGGCTGTCGTTTCCTGCAATTTCATAAGATATAGGTTTATGATAATAAGTTTGGGAATCTCCCATGTAGAATATGGTGGCTTTAATACCATCCTATAAGTTCCATTTAAGGGCTGATCACATTTGTCCGATAACGATAACGATAATGTATGCATATATAAAATGTACCTATAACGAAAATGACGATTAAAGTGGTCACGCATGACCGATAAATTCCGTGGAGTTCTGTCAATCAAGCACGACGGACACTACCCACATGATTCTTCTGAACTAACGTCACCTCAAAGGAGCACAAGCCATTGATTCTCAGAAAGTATCGGTGAGCTCTGTCCCTGAAGAAAAGAAAAGAAAAAAAAAAAAAAAAAGAAGAAGAAGAAAAAAAAGAAGAAGAAGAAGAAGAAGAAAAAAAAAAAAAACGGCCGAGCGATTCCATCGAGACGATAAACTCGGAATAGGTTCATTACCATAATTATATCGGCGAAATCTGCCCTACCACAACGAATTCCTATTCATTTTCCACATAAACAACGCTTGAGCGATTTATCATCTTTATCATCGTCGTTATTGGACAATGCGACCAGCCCTTTATCCAAGTGGAGGGGAAATTTATGAGTTATGACAAATTGTCAGATTTTTTGTTCTATAATACGCAAATTACATTGAACAGATATTTTAGCTTATTTGATGTCAATGTTATGATAAATTTAGCAAAATGGCGTCAACTATGTCGGCCATTTTGGGTGCCATTTTGGGTGCCATTTTAGCATTCCCTTTGGGCCTCATGTTGATTCTATCTACTAATATAATACGCTAAGGATTTGGGGGTGTTTTCTTTGGTTCGAATATGCGTCTAACCTGGCTTTATTGGTCCCCTCCTTTTGGGGAATGATCGCCAGATGGTTAATTGGAGGCACTTTTAAAGGGCCGCAGTGCCGTCCATATTTCATAAGTTCTAAACTTTGAATTTCCGGAGGGAGAACTTTTTCAGCCGGTGGAACAGCTCACCGTCCAACGCACGACCGAGCATGCACCCTATTTACCGCTCGGCATGTCAGCCCATTGCTAGAGGAGAAAGTTCGATTCATAGCACATTCTTATTCTACTTGATAACGTCAGAATAGACCGCTTCTGTAATGTATACAAATTTATGCACATAATTCTCTGAGCACCCAGTGACGAGCTATTCCATTAACCTGCTTTTTATAAATGAGCCTCAATGCTTGGAATCCAGTTTGCATACATTATATGTTGCTATGTCCGGCAAGCCTCCGGCAAGCTTTCAGGTTGTCAAGAACCTTTGTTTGAAAGGTATGTATAAAATTTGCATACATTACCGAAGCGGTCTATTTTCCAAAGCCACTCCGCTATGCGTCGTAGCTTCATACAATTCTAAAGTTTATCGCGTGCGCTAATTTTAACCAATGCACTCACAGCCGTGTGTTATTTGCAGGCCCCTATAGCTCCGCCATCTTGTCGGGATCCATTAGAAGGCCCGATAAGCATCTTGCATAATTCATGAGCGTAAATGCATGATGCATTTGTTCAGATGCTCCCCGAGAGTAGTAAGTATTTCTACGCGGTATGAAACACATTACGCGCATCAGCTTAGAGCATGCGCAGTAAGAAAGGTCAAATTCTGTAATATATGCATTTATGGTAATGTATTCATCGCTTCAACGTACCGATTCGGCGAATCAGCGTCGGTAATTTCTAATTGTGGTAGACGGGGCTCGGTAAATGCACTTTAATTGTAATCGATCTCCGAATCAAATTTACCGCTTTGCAAATTTGTAAACAAGTAAATAAAGCTTAAAAAAATGTAACCGGACAGACTAGACCGAATCAAATCTTATCATGGTTACAGATAATGTAAAATTATATGTGAAGTACTTGACACGTCACCAGTGGCAAAAATCTCTTTTCTTGTTGATATACTTAATACCGGTAAATATATTCGTTCGATATGCATTTAGTACAATGATAAAGGAATAAATGAATAAATGATACAGTATAATGAACTAAAAAACAAAAAGAACTCATCTTGCGAAGTAGGATTTTTTTCAGGGATGTTTTTCATAACAGAAAGGATGATTTTCATTTGGGGGTGAGGGGATGGGGTCCTTTAGTTGATTGAGGTTTTTTCTTTAACCATTTTATTTAGTCTTGATGTAAATGATTATTTTTTTTTATTATAAAAGTGTATGTTTGTTCTTTTTGGAAGGGGATTTTTTTTAAATTTTTTTTAAGGAGCAATAAAAATACCGGGAAGAATTATCTTCTATATTAACTTTTACTTTTTCATTTGTGAGAAAAAAATTATATGTTGCCATTCACTAGCGTACCCAAGGGGAGGGGGGGGGGGGGGGGAGGGGGAAAAGTGCCCCCTTACAAGTTTTGAAAAAAAGAGGTTATCGGGTTCCTGAAAAAAATTCTCGACAGCCCCCCCCCCCCCCCCCCCCCTCCCCCCACCCCGAGCGACTTTTGGAGGGCTGGTAAAAAGCAATTGTCGGAACTGATAACCTTAGAGAAATATGGAGGAAAACTGGACCCCATAAAATTTCATACCCCCGCCCCCTGAGCGATTTCTGGAAGGCTGGGGGGGGGGGGGATTTTCACCATTGATAACCCTTTTCTTTTTTGCCCCTCTTGACGCCAAGGTCCAGATACACCACTGTTGCCATTCTTTTCCAGCTTTCATGCCAGTAAGTCACCACTCAATCACAAGTCTTACAATACCATTCATTTCCATTAACTTATGATTAACCATTCCAGTCAAAGCTTATTTTCTTCACTCTTCCTTTCACATATGCAGGGATTTCGATAGAGAAATTTGAAAGGGGAGGTGGGGCACTAGTGACCACGCCGAGAAAAAAAAAATTCCCACAAATTTTCAACAATGAAAAAGTAAAATTGAAGTTCTTTTATTTTTATATATTTTTTTGACATGCCAAAATAGTGACAGTTTGAAACATTACAAATATTAAGGTTTATTACCCTCCCGCCACCCCAGGGGTGCATCCAGGATTTTGTAAAAGATGGGGCTCACATTGCAGAAAATTCTCTGACAAGTTGAAAAAGGTCATTTCAAAGGGGGCGGGGGGAGGGGGTACAATCTTTTTTTGTTCCATCTTAAAGACTTTCATGAGGTTCATTGAACTTCTTCACAGAATTTTGAAATTACAGTCTCAACTCAGTTCAAAGTACAAATTGCGTGAATTTCTTTGCTGGATGCCGGATGAGCGCCACATCATTGATGTGCTAGTTACAATCTTAGTTGATCTTAGCTGGAAGGTAACCCCTTTAGCAGACTCCGAGGGTGGTTTGCATGGCTCACGGTATGTGGGAAATGGTGATATTTAGATCTAGATTTTTTTGTTGATATCCCCCTCCACACACAATATGCATGATGCATCCCATGCATGTACAGCTCAGTAGGCCAGTACCAGATTGATGAGCCAAGGAGCTCGTACAGTTACATGTAGGTCTACCCACTCATAGGCCCTTGCCTATGTATGCCTGTGTCAAACATTTTCTTCTATTCTTCTATTCTTCTATTCTAACTTTCTGTTCTAACTTTCTTAAATTCTTACTATAGATTTTCCTCTATGTCATTGATCTAGAATGGACCATCATGAGCCTGCTTATACACCCATAAAAGCTATTGCGGAGTACAAGGTTATCTTTAGATAAGCTTGTACATCAAATAATCAAGTACAGTCCGTTCCGTAGACCCCCGTTTTGAGGGCAGCTGCGGCACACCCCCGTTTGAGTGTCCACACGTGTGAGTGCGTAGTAAGTTTGACTGTTCATGGTATTGGATGTTTTGAATTGTTCCTATTCAAACAATTACGTTGCGTATGCCTCATATAAATATTTAACATTATTTCATTTCATACTTCGAACATGTGATTATTTGTACATTCGGTAGGAAATTCGAAATGTATCAAATAGTATGGTACGTGCTCTTTCACGAAGGATGGTCAATTATCTATTCTATGGAAGGAAATGGTCTATGAAATAGATAATTTGTACTTACCAGATTTGTTCAAGTCTTGTAGAGGTCTTGGTTGGTTTCAGGTTGTATCTGGTCTTGGTTTTGCAGGCCTTCTTTGGTATGTAGTAAACCTAAAATGCTAAATGGTCACTTGTTGCTAACTTCTATATCATCGTTACTCTTCACACTTCCAAGATAAAATAAAAATTGATCACTCTTTTATAATTGCAATTTATGTATATGTTTTCCCATAAGTCTTTCCTTCTGCTTACACAAAAAATATAATTGTTCCTGTATAAATATTAAAAAAACAAAAAACATTCGATATCATGTAGTATCATTATATATACAATCATAGGCGCCGGAAGTTGGGGGGGGGGGCAAAATGCATTTTCGCCCCACAAAAAAAAAAAAAATCAGTAGTAAAGGAGTAAAAATCGTGTGTATATTAAAAACTTGATTGCTTTATTACGTAATTGTAAGCCTTTGTATTCATTTTTCGTATTCATGGAGATCACTGAAGACAGATAAAGCATTCAAACTTTAAACTTTAACGTAGTGGAGGTTTTGTATTAGACGCAAGGTTGCCAGAGTTGGCAGAATTCTGCTTTCTGGCAGAATTTTGACCGCATTAGCATAATTTGACAAAATTTAGCAGATTTTTAGCATAATTCTGGTGTTTTGTTTTTTTTTGCTTGTCAGAGAATTTTCCAGTAAAAATACACCCCAGAAATGCTGATAACCTTTTTTTTTTTTTTTTTTTTTTTTTTTTTGCTTGTCAAAGAATTTTCGAGTAAAAATACACCCCAAAAATGCTTGTCAGAGAATTTTTGAGTAAAATTTTGATTTAGCAGTAGGATCTGTATTGTTGAGAGGGTGGGAAAGCTTGTGTGTTTTTTTAGGGGTGAGAAGACATGAGCCCTTGAAAGGTGAGCCCCCTTGGATGTTTGCCCCCCCCCCAATCCCAAACTGCTTCCGGCGCGCCTGTATACAATGTATAATCACAGTTTTGTTATCTCATAACGATATGAATTTTCTATAATATGTATTTCTTTTATATTGTTTACTTGAAAATATTGCATACCCTGTCTCATTGTACCATCTAATCCCTACCCCATCTCTCTTTTTCTCTCTCTACTCTCTCCCCATCCCTCACACTCTCCTAAGCTACTACCATTTTTTCCCTTCATTTTCATGTATGTAAGCAGACAAAGACAATACAATTCGTTGTATTTTGATTTCGTTTCTTTTATTTTTATACATTTCTATACATCTTAAAATGTAAAGTCACTTCACCATACTGGATCAAAACTCTTTAATACAATTAATGATTCTATTAAGAATATTTCCTCATTTAATGTTTTCAAACGAAAACTGAAGCAGGATTTTATTAATTAGTACAATGTATCTGCATGTACCTAATGCACTCTGGTAATTATACAAAAACCAATTTCTTCTTTATAATTTATGGGGGGGGGGTGTCGCTGAATAGGGTGTGCTTAGGTGTATTCTATGTGCGTTACTTATTTGCCTTTTAAATTTTATACTCCGTTCGGTGCCTTCTATTGTACAAGCCTTGTGCTTTTTTTTTGAAGGTATCCTTTCATCTATTGTCTTTTTTTGCCCAATCTATGCAATACTGTTTATATGTGTTTTTATATATGATGGATGATAAATAAAAGTTGAATAGAAAATTGAATTGAAATACAAATTCTCTGTTTGCAACATTATTATCATTATTGTAAATAAATTCTTCCCTGTCTTTGTGTAGACATTAGCCAATCTATTTTATGTCATGTACAACCGCGTAGCCAGGTTTTATTTTTTTTTTTTTCATTTAATTATTTTTTTATTTTATTTTATTTTATTTTTTTATTTTTTTATTTTTTTTTTATTATTATTATTATTATTATTATTATTATTATTTTTTTTTTTTTTTTTGGGGGGGGGGGGGTGTGAGCGTTTGTGAGATTGCTAATGAGCACTCCCGAAGGGGGTGAGTGCAGGAAGGGGGGAGTTTCCCCCCTCCCGCGCGAAGCGCGAAAGCTTTGATGTTTGAGCGTATTTGAGAGAAATATAACGGCTCATAGCTGCTTTTTTAAGGCTTATTTTGTCCCAGTGTGAATTTTCGTGGAGGAGTAAAATCGTCCCCTATATTAATAAGAGACGAATTTACTCTCGAAGAGTACAGTTGTCCTCTGTTATTTGTACGGATACGCATACTTGTACTCTATAAGAGACAGAACCGAAGACCAGCAAATATTTTCAAGCTGCTTGAAACTGAACTATTCAAAGTTTTAACATTTCAACATAATTATTTAAGTTGTCGTTTTGGAATACCTTAATGTGGTTTCATCCATGAAAATTTTCTTCCCGTTAGAATATCAAGCTCTTTGTTGTACGGTTCGTAAAATCTGTACAATTTTGTAAGAGTATCTCTATCTACATCAGGGTGCTTCCGACCTTTACCTTTACCCATGCAGTGCTTAAAAGGCACTGCTAAACAGAAGAACCCTTTGGCTTCGTTAAAATATATTTTGTCGGCTTTGAAGTATTTGGGCAGCCCTAAGAACGATTCGAGGGCTTGAAGCTGTGGTATGGGATCCTTACTAAACAAATCACCATCAAGAATTAGTATCTGCTCGCGAGGGAAAACCTTGAACCAGTTTCGGAGATGGCGAGCGTACAACCCTGTAAATATGATGGCGTTATCGATGTTCACCGTTCCGTCTTCGTTCAGCATGCTCTTTTCAAATGTTTCTTTAATTACGTAGGATATGTTTGCTCGAGGATACACTGGTCTCCTGCCCCGTCTTCGGGTGCCGTCTTGGTTTCTGAGCGCCATTTTTGGATACAGGTCCAAGATGTGAGAGTAGTCTGAAATGGCACGTTTTACGGGGTCTCGCAGGATGAGCAAAATTTTAGTATCGGGTGAAACGTCCCGCGCTATCTTAGCTGGTATGTCGTCTGCAACGAAATACGCTGGTGTTTTTTCCATGGTGAATTGATACTGTGAGGTTATAGGCATCAGATTTCGATATCGATCTATACTCCGCTTCGGGTGCCAGTCCCATTGGTGAGTTTCTCCAACAGCTGCTACGTGAATAGCTGGATGATTGCTAAGAAAAAAAATAAGCGCCCCGGTTCCACCTTTCTTGGCACCGATACCGATCACGTCAGGCAAGCGTCTTCTGCAATCTAGATTTCTTTCTTCGATCGCGGTTTTGTTTTTGCAGCTCCATTTGCTTTGAGAGAGAGTGAAAATGGATTTTGAACTGTTCGGCGTTAGATCGAAAATCCCCCAATAAGGTGAATCGTGCATAGCTGGATTCCTCGGTGGATACGTTCCACGTCTATTGCCATTGGAATCAAATATGACGACCAAAATGAGTACGAGAAAGATGAATATGGCTACTGCTGATGTTCTGAGGGATATTACCAGCTTCATGGTCGAATCGAATGCTGAAAGATGAAATAAAGGGGCAAGTATTTTTTAAATTCTCCTTTTGCTTGGCTAATTAGCCTAACTCAAGCTAGGATAGGATATAAAAACAAAAAAAGTTGGAAAATTTACAAACACCTCCACATGAAAGAATTTCATTTAATCAAATCCATCAACATGAATGCTAGCTAGGATCAAATTCGTCATTTTTTCAAACAAATTCATTATTTTGTCATTCAAATATGTTTTATGGGCCTTTATATATCTGGGAGACATTTTTTTAATGAAACTTTGAAAAAAATGAATACCAATAGACGAAATTGATCTTGCTCTCTCGTGCTCAGCTACTGTGACCGACGAATTTGAATTGCAATTGGCGAAAACGGGTATTACAAAGCACGAAATTGAATGACAATATTTCAAAATTAATCGACCGAAGACGAAACGAGCATTCGCACATTCCACATCACAGTGTCCGGGACGAAAGGAAAAACACATTAAAAAAACATGAATAAAATGGTGACGAAAATGGGATGGAAAACCTATACTGCTACTGCTATACTACTACTACTGCTATACTACTACTACTGCTATACTACTATACTACTACTAGTTCTACTACTACTACTACTACTATACTAGTACTACTACTACTATTACTACTGTACTAATACTGTTACTACTATTACTACTACTACTACTATGCTACTACTACTACTACTACTACTACTATACTACTACTACTACTACTACTACTACTACTACTATTTACTACTACAACTACTATGCTACTACTACTTCTTTACTAATACTGTTACTACTACTACTACTACTACTACTACTACTACTACTGCTGTTACTATACTACAACAACCTATACTACTACTACTACTGCTACTACTCTTACTGCTGCTACTACTACTACAATTAATGTACTACTACTACTACTACAACTACCCTACTACTACTACTACTACTACTACTACTACTACTGCTATTACGTACTACTACTACTACTATTACTACTACTACTACTACTACTACTACTACTACTACTGCTGCTACTACTACTACTAACTTCTTCTACTACTACTACTTCTACTACTACTTCTTCTACTACTACTACTACTACTACTACTACTATTGCTACTACTACTAACTTCTACTACTACTTCTACTACATGTATTACTTCGACTACCATTCACTAGCTGCTACTGCTCATTATTTTGATCGAGATGTCTTTGTTTTTACTCAACTGAGACCATAGTCTTTAAAAATAGTAAGTGCGGCAAAAGAATCGGTGTGTTAAAGAAAATTGTTAAATAAGGAAAATAATATTCATATAATGACTATACAAACTGTTGTAATCTAGCCTACTACCGAGTTGGTATTGTTTTACCGAGGAGTTATCTGGTTTTACTTACCACTAATGTAACGATGAGTTTGTCTGAATTGCCTCTCGGATCAATATAGCAGCAATTAGGGCAGATGCATCAAGTTGCAGAGAAAACCTCGTACATGTATATACCAGTTTAGATGCAAATGACCCCAAATATTCACAGAGCTTCACTTAGTTTTTTGTTTACCCCTTTGAAAAGAATACTTGCAACTTTCAATTACGGTAGCCCATTGGATGCATACGGCATAGGGTCCACGCATAGAGCACCTCCCTGCATAGAGTAAATAATGATTACATAATACAGTATACTAGCTAAGGCAGTATATGCGTGGCAGGCCTATTTGTCCAAGGAGATTTGTCTTAACAGGTTTTTTCAATTTCATACAAATGACCTTCATGGCGTAGATCAACTGGATCATGAAAGTGCAGGCAAGAGACGTAGAACAGAGGCTGAAACGCAAGAACTTTGCTTACGTAATACTTCTCATACTGCATTTCCCATATGCCATAAAATAAATCCTGAAAATCAGGCTGGCTAGCTCGCAAGCACTTCTCGGAGTGACCTACCCTGACACCGCAATGCCCTTGCCGAGCTTTGCACATGCGATGATTAGCGGATCCACATCGAACACGACAAACGACAAACGACAAACGACACCACACCACGACATGCTAAACGACAAACGGCAAAAACCAGTGCTCACCGCACACGACATTCGCTAAAATGTCTTGCTGGAGAGATGGTGATAACGTCTTTGATGATGAGAATGTCGTGGTAGAATTAATTTGAAATCCATCATGTTATCATCAAAATAATTTCAAAGATAAGACGGAAGTTTGATATATTTAAATTTTGAAATTGTTATTCTTTATTTTTATTTGGGTTTTCTAAAAGTTGTCATGGTCATGTGACTATGTTGAAGAATTACATAAGTGATCTTTGTTGTTGTCTTTTCTGAATAATTCCAGCTTTATTTTTCCCCCTAATGTGGTCATATAACTACGTTGAAGAATTACATACATTATAAAGATCATTAATTTTTATGTAATTCTTCAACATGTGACAATGCTGAATAATTACATAAAAATTAATGATCTTTGTTGTTGTCTATTCAGAATAATTTCAGCGGTTTTGTTTTATACACTCACTTCTTATACCATTCATTTTATAGACAAAATGATCTGAAAAAAAAATGGTATATTTTCTTATAAATAATATTAATTTCATAAAGCATCATTACGAGAAGCGAAATGTTGATAAGAGGGAATTGATAAGTCAGTTGAGGTAGAAGGACAATTGCCTTAACCCACAAGAAAAACTAAAGTGTGAAAGTAAATTGAAAGTGCAAGACGGTGTGGAAACAAAAGAGAATGAAGAGAAGGATAGAGGAGGGAGGAAAGTGAAAGAAAGTGAGTGTGTCTGCGTGTGAGAAGAAGGGAGAGAGAGGGCAGGAAAAGAAGGGGTGAAAAGGGAGTAAGACAGAGAAGAGAGAAGGATATGGATAGAGAGAGAGAGAGAGAGAGGGGGGAGGGAGAGAGATAGAGAGAAAGAGAGGGAGAGAGAGGTGGGTCCTGCTCACTCAGTTTGAATTCACTGCATACGGTTGAAGAAGATGTTTTTTCCATTTGCTTTTGAAATAGCTAAGACTTTGGGAGTCGCTGCTAAGTGAGTTCCAGTATTTCGGCCCGTAGAAGGAGACGATTTTAATTTGTGTGCAAAAAAGAGTGCGGGTGCGAGGAAGGTGGAAGAAGTTGGATAGTCTGGTTGGGTATTTATGTATGGAACTTTTTCTTGGTAACATGTTAATGAAAACGTCTAGCAGTTGGTTTTTATATAATGTATATGTGAACTGTCCTGTTTGAAAAAGAAATAAATCTGGAAAAACTTAAGAATTTTTGATTCGTAAAATAAAGGATCGCTATGCGAACGAATGTGAGTATTATGCATTATCTTTATGATTTTCATTTGTAAGATATAGTAATTTTATCGGTAAGATATTATTTCATCAGAGTTACCCCAAGCCATTATTCCATATAACTATAAGATGAGGTAATATTAGTGAAAAATGTAGTATGGAAAGTGTTGTCCTTGCGACAACATTATTCCAATATTCCGGGAAATAATTTTTGATATATTTTGTATGTGCATGTTTCAGTTTAGTTTATCGTCAAAATGGCAGGTTTAGTAGTACAACTCTCAATATGTTTTGTACGCAAAATTTCATATTTTCTCCATTATCTCTAAAGATGCTGCTTGTCTTTTTGTGAACTCAACATATGTTGTGTCAAATACATTTCCCCATGATATATTTTGAGCCAAGAAGGAGACAAGCTGCACCTTGAGAGATAATGGGGAAAATATGAAATTTTGTGTACAAAACATATGGAGAGTTCTACTACTAAACCTGTCACTTTGAAGCAACATTGCCAATTTGAGGATCGCCATAGAAAGTAAATTGAGACTTTTCAAACTTTCATAACTTTCTTATTTCGTAACCGATTTTGATGGAACTTTTTAAAAATTGCTTCTCTCTATCCTCTCTTTTCATTAAAATTGATTTCCCCCCAGGGTTTCATTCTCCTTTAAGTAGGCGAAACTTTAAGCTAACGAAACAACGGCTCACTAACAACGACGAGGGTTCACACGGGCCCGAAACAACGACGCTTGTTGTTCTGAGACTATAATAAGTCGAGCGTTAGTCATTTAACATGAGCAGAGATGTCATCGTTAACAACGAGATTACTAAACTTAAAGTTTATCATGTTTATTCTGTCCACACGGTACGTAACTACAAGGAGGACCCCCGCCGCTCGTATTTTCCATGTTAAACACAAGCTCGCTTGTGGTTCTGGACAGGGCCTGATCCCCTCTTTTACACATGACGTCAACTCCTCGTTGTGAATTTGAAACAACCCCTTGGAACGATCAGTAGATGAAGCAGGAGTAGCCAGTCAACTTTGCCAATAAACCCTAATCTCAAGTCAACAATGCGGTTTGCCAGCGATCGTTGCTGGAGGGGAGGAAGAGAGATTGACAGATTCACTGTCTGACCGGCGGTTGTCTGCAACAGCTGGAAATTGCATTATTACATAATATATTGGAATGCACCGTCAGGATGGCATATCATGGTTTCATTATTTTTTTTGTTCATGCCCTGGCTATTCATTTGCTTGTCTGTTATACAATGCTTCTTCTGTTTGGGCATGGAGTTCTGTGATAACTCCTTGGTTTGGGCATGGACTTACCATGGTTACCACAAAGGAAGAGGGGGGGGGGGGGGGTCAGTAAGAAATTTAAAATCAGAATGCTCAAGAATAACGTCATTGGAGTCTTTTTAAAATTGTCGAAGAATGTGAGCCTTGATAATATAGGGGGGAAATTGGGAGGATAAGAAGGCTGAAAGTAAGAGAGGTGGTTATAAGTATACAAGGCAAAGACTGAGTATTAAAGAAAAAATGAATTTCAAAAGAAAAAATAATAGAGAGTGATATGAGAAAGAAAGATAGTAAAGTAGGCCTAATGATTTCAAATATATATTAAAACCTACTGAAACCCCCTACTGAATTATTTCTATGAATGTGATATAGTAATATTACCTTAAATGCCAATTTTAATGCATAAGATAAATCATAATTCGATTCTAAATGGTAAATATTAACAAGATTAAATATAACTCATATTAAGCAAAAACAAGCCTATAGTAAATGTCGATGCCAGTGATGTTATGTTTATACTTATCTTTATGAATATTTGGCCTATATTGTATGTACTCATGCATGGGTGACACGACATTTGCTCCTGCGACATTTGCTCCTCCGTCCATATCTCGAAAGGTCAAAGGTTAAGGTCAGGGTCATGATTTGTTTTTTTGTTAAGGACAATGTGAAGATTAGGATTAGGATTAGGGTTAGGGTTAGGGTTAGGTTTAGGTTTAGGATTAACATGGCAAAGTTAGACCGGAGCAATTGTCGCAGGAGCAAATGTCATGGAACCGTACTCATGATTGTAAATTTGACTGTAAAAGTGAGCAGTGCTAATTTCCACGTGTTTAAACATTGGGCCAATAAATAAATACTATATTTTAAAATCCTGCCTGTGCTCGACCAGCACATTTAGTACATTAAGCTTTTTAAAAATCTTTCTCTTCTTTTTCTTCTTCTTCTAGCTTCTTCTTCTTCTTCTTCTTTGGCCACATTAAAAATAGAAAAGGGGGAAAACTAGTACATCAAGAACAAACGATGTGTTAATACGACCCTAATTAGGCTTCTCGCGCTTCACTAAATAAATATGAATAGTCTTCATACTAAAAATATGTTTGATGTATCGAAGCATTTTTTCATTTCTAATCCGAAGGGGAGAGTTTTGGAATTGTAAAAAAACCAAACTTAAATCTATCATTTTAATCATTATTCACACACTGCTTATGCGGCCGACTCAAGTACGATATCCCAGTCGGACCTTCACTCACGGCGTATATTATGGCCGACTTCCAACACGATATGCTGGTGCCTCACCTTCACACACTGAGTATGTGGCCGACTTCCAGCAGGGTATGCTGGTGTCTCACCTTCATACGCTGTGTATGTGGCCGGCTTCCAGCACTGTGTGCTGGTGTCAAAACATTTACACGCTGTAATGTGAATGTGACCGGCTTCAAGCACGCCGAGTCTGACCATCTGTACCTACGTAGACAATGCGTACCTTTTGTTTTATATGCATTGTACAGAGAGAAACTTTTTCAATTTCAGTATTAAAAGTTTATAGTGACAGAGCACTTGAGGTTCTGAATAGAATTAGGGTGCCTGGAAAAAAAGAATTTCGTTTAGAGGTAGGCCTATAAATTTCACAATAATTTCTGAATTTGAAAAATAGGAACCTTCAAACCAACTGAAATGCAATATTCTGTTTAAAAATCCAGTCACGTCTTTCGGATGGTGACGTAAAACAAAGGTCGGTCCAACAGAGTAAAATATCAAATCTGATTGATACACGTCTGTAAAAACCAAGCCCCTGAAGCCGCCGCCATTACACGGTAACATTTGGCCACGATTTGAACGCGCCCGACTCGGAGCAGCAGCGGGCCAAGTGACCAGCAGCATCCGCTGGGCTCCATTCCTGTGTGGCATGGTCGGAGTGAGACTGAGAGTAATCAGAAACAGACTGCAAATTCGAAAGCTCAGCCTCAGATTGCTCGTCCTCAAAATAAATTTCAGATGAATAGCAACTTCCAGTGCCCGACTTTGACTCTTTTTTCTTCTTTTTTCTTCTGCATGCCAGAATGAATAAGAAGATACGAAACGGAGGATAAACTATGCAAAATACCAAGGAGTTATCACTACGCTCCTTGAAAATACAGACTGCGACCAGCCAAGGTTGGGAAAAAGGCGCGCTTTCATGAGGAACAGCTCTCGTCTAAAAGGAAAACCCCCACTTGACTTTTATCACTTCCAGACGCTAGAGATTGCAGGAAGCTTAAAAGTAAACATAAATCATGACAAATGCCTGCAATTTAATCCCCTGCCCACTCCCCCGCCGAGAAGTGACCTTGACAAGGTGGTAGAGAGAGAGAGAGAGAGATGGAACAGGGAGAGGAAGAGAGAAAAAGAAACATGCAGGGGTTTTCTGGTTTTCTGAGTTTAAAAATTGTTACTATAATACGGATTAATTGCATAGGTGTAGAAATAATACCCTAATATCCCCCCAAATTTATTACCAGAATGGTATATTTTTTGTGAAAAATCAGTGTATTGTATTTTTAAACATGATACTTTTCATAAAATTGCCTTGAATACTATCTGGCCCATTTCATTTTTTTTTTTCAATAACAAAGTCTATGACAGAATCTAAAAATGGCATTTTTGTCTCGCTCGCTTCGCGCCTCGCTCCCTCGCAAATTTTAGTGCATTGTATGCAAAACTCAGCCCCACTAAATGTTTGCCTCATTACACCACTGCCCAATGTGGTGATTTGAAAAGGAGGTAGCTACTATTTTGTTTGTGTCTATTAAAATGGATTCCTGAAATGAATTCGAATGAACTAGCATACACCATTAATGACTTTCATTCTTAATTCAATGAACCGCGATTTGCAAAGTTGTGCTAGTCTCAGGCACGGATTTCAATTCAGGGGCGGGGGCTGAGCGGGTCTTGGCCTACCCTTCCCCCCCTGCCCCCACCCCCCAAAAAAACAGAAAAGAAAAGGGAGAGACAGAGAGAGAAAGAGAAGGGAAAAGTACAGTACATCTTGGAATAAGTTAGGGTAATATCTCCATTAACAAAGTATTCTTTTCAGATTTGTTTTTGCCTGCCTACTCTTTAATCTAAAAAGGACTACAAAGTAGTGGTACATGTATTTTAAGTTTGTGAGTTCGGTATTAATAAGCCAACAACTGACGTGTAACATGACCCAAAATAGTCAACAACACATATTCGTTAATACTTTAAAATCATTTTGGGAAAAACACAAGAAAGATTTTGAGTGGTTGAAGTTTTTAAACTGGTGGCTATTTTGCAGTTAATGATTAAAATAATGGTGCTTATTAATATTATCATTGTCTTATAATTGTGATATGAAACACATTATAAAACCACTGGGGCATGTTGTAACACCTTGTTACAACGTGCCCCAATGTGTCAGTGTGTACAATTATCTTCTCTTTTTCAAAAACAAAGCCACGGGCCATCACACTTTAACATGCCAAAATTTCACAATTGAAGGTTTTCGGTAACACCATGTGGGAGCCTCTGTGAAAAGGCTGTTGATATATTCTTTCGTGAAAAAATAACCCACTCATGGGGCGTTTAGAGGAATTTAGGAGAAGTGAAAGGAAAGGAAAGAGATGGAAATGGAATGAAATTAAATTAAACACTTACACAAGACTATTTTTGGTTTTTGTTTTCGGTGTTTGTACACCAAAAATGAAGTGAAATGGAAAGAGGAAAGAAGAAAAGGGAAGAAAGAGTGATCGAGATCAGGAAAGTTCTGAGTAGGTCACAGAAGTTTGGAGAGAGTAGTTCTGAAAAGAACTGTTTGTATTCCTCTGTAGAGTAGTTCTGAAAGAGAGTTTCCGAACTATGGTATTCTTTCGGTAAAGGAGTATATCTGTCTCGACGCGTTTCGAACAGTGTGCTCTGTTCATCGTCAGGAGATTAACTCGAGGAAAACTGCAGTGCGGCGAGTATTTATGCAGTTGTGCGGACCGGGGTACCGTTACTGTGCGAGCCCGTGTTCGCCATTCCGGGCCTCTGATTGGTCCGTTAACGGAAGTGGGCGTGGCTTGCGGTTGCGTGGTCTAAATGTGTGTCTGTGTCGGAAGTTTGCGGCGCAAATGTCTAAGTCTATTGTTAGTCGTTTCCTGTCGGGTCCGTTAATCTGTTTAGAGATTATCGATTGGCGTGAAGTAGTGTGTTGTGTTGGGGGGGGGGGGGGGGGGGGGTAATGTAGTTTAATGTTGTGATGTACGTCTGTTTAGGAGAGGTCGCCAAATGTCGTTGATGACTAGTCCGCTGTCCTGTGGTACTGTGTTGTGTTGTTGTATTTCGATGGCTTCCCGAACTCGTCTGGTGTGCCAGTGTTTGATGGAGGTGATGAGTTTCGTATTGGGCCAGTCGATAGGGTGATTGAGTTGCTGGGCATGTTTGACAATTGCCGACTTGTCCCAATCGCTGTGTTTAAAGCTGGTCTGATGTTCCTTAAGTCTGGTTTTGAGGTTGCGTCCTGTCTCTCCGATGTACACCTTGCCACATTGGCATGGTATCTTGTAAACTCCCGGGTAGGCGTCTGTAGGTTTCTTGTCCTTGTGGGTGAAGAGTGTGGAGTCAAGTTTGCTGAAAGAACGGTGTCTAACCTCGATGCTGACATTCTTGAGAATGCGTTGTATTTTGTGAGATGTGTGGCCTAAACTTCCGACACAGACACACATTTAGACCACGCAACCGCAAGCCACGCCCACTTCCGTTAACGGACCAATCAGAGGCCCGGAATGGCGAACACGGGCTCGCACAGTAACGGTACCCCGGTCCGCACAACTGCATAAATACTCGCCGCACTGCAGTTTTCCTCGAGTTAATCTCCTGACGATGAACAGAGCACACTGTTCGAAACGCGTCGAGACAGATATACTCCTTTACCGAAAGAATACCATAGTTCGGAAACTCTCTTTCAGAACTACTCTACAGAGGAATACAAACAGTTCTTTTCAGAACTACTCTCTCCAAACTTCTGTGACCTACTCAGAACTTTCCTGATCTCGATCACTCTTTCTTCCCTTTTCTTCTTTCCTCTTTCCATTTCACTTCATTTTTGGTGTACAAACACCGAAAACAAAAACCAAAAATAGTCTTGTGTAAGTGTTTAATTTAATTTCATTCCATTTCCATCTCTTTCCTTTCCTTTCACTTCTCCTAAATTCCTCTAAACGCCCCATGAGTGGGTTATTTTTTCACGAAAGAATATATCAACAGCCTTTTCACAGAGGCTCCCACATGGTGTTACCGAAAACCTTCAATTGTGAATACTCACTCACCATGGAAACCTACAGAGAACATCTAATGCCAAAATTTGTTTGAAACAACGTTTCGCACAATACCTGCAATTTGTTAATATTTCAAAACCCTAACCATCCACTCTATATGAAAAAAATATTGCAAAATTCAAATTTTACTTTCTAAGCTCAAAAACATAATTTTGAGAGAAACTATTCTGCATCTTTCATATAAAATCGATGAGCTAAAACTTGAATGCTGGCGAGTTGTTGATGGTTTCTGTCTGATATATAATTCATTTCTTGTTATTACATGTCATCAATAAAATCTGTATATTGTCCACCCCTCAATCTGTCTCTTCCCATCTCCCCTTCTCTCTTCTTTACATGGTAATTTAAAATGTAATATTGTTATTCATCACTTTCAAATCTATCATGACACAATAAAAGTTGAATAACAATTGTTCTCATTCAGCAATGCATGGCTACCTAGCTAATTCATTGTTGATACTACTCCACGGGTAGGCGGATTAATCCATTCATTGTTAGCTTCGCTGCTCTCCACATAAAGATTTTTTTTAAAGGGATCCCTAGCAGTTTGACACCAAAGAAAAGGGGTTATTAAGGGGGCTTACAATAGCCAGTTGACCCAGACCTTGAAAATTAACTACAAAGGTCCAATCCACCCATGTATACGTCCGAGGTCCGCGTTTATACACAGTGACTTGGCTATCAGAAGAAATTCATGTTGTAAGACTACTGGATGCATAGTCATTGTCAAAACCTAAAAACAAAAACAAAAAAAGGGAAATGCAAAGAGACGCCCGAAACGGATTGGCAACTGAAATCAGTATAGAAATCACTTGAACTTGCAACTGAAAGAAAGTACATAACTCAAAGGTGAATACAGGGGTGAGAGTATGCAATTAAGAGGGACAATTTTAAGAAGAGGAAGTATGATTAGAATTAAAAAAACAAAAAAGAGAAAAAGAGAGAATGGGTATATATATTTGGAGGTGTGTCTAGCCCTTGACGATTTTTTTTTTCCAAATGGGAATGGGTAAATGCAATCTTGAGGCAAGCTAGCGAGGATCGGTGGTGGTCACGGTGCCCACCACTGGCCCTTGAGGGGGAAAACCGCGCTGCTAGGAGGTGAAGAAAATGGGGATAAGAAGAACTTGATAATGATTATGATAATGATCATTATGACAACAACAATAATAGTAATGATAACAACTAGACATTTAATTCGTCACTGAAGACGAATTAGGTGGTCTGTCCATTCGTCAAATTGCTTAGTAAGATGTGATAATATTTGTGCAAGATAGTAATTCTGATAATGTTGATAATGGACTGAGAGTTGCATCACACAAAATCGGACAATTTGATATTGATATTGCATGTAGAATCAAGATTTGAGAAAAAGTCATGTCCCGTAGAGAATACACGCAAAATGTGAAATATTGACATGCCTTCTTTAATCGCAAAAATACGGTGTGATTCCTTTGTCAAAATGAAAATGGTGTAACTGATTTTGTAGAGAAGTGTCTCAGCTACAACATATCAAAGTTTGGAAAAAAATCGACAACCTATTACTGAAATATTGTCAAATGAATACAAAAATTATTTCGTCATTTCTTCGAAAGCATTTTTTTTGAGTTCATATGAAAATATGATGACGTTACGACCGCTTGACCCACCATTTTTTTCAGGAATTCCAATTTACAACTTATAGACTTTCAGAATATGTATAAAAATTGGGGGGTCCCCAGTCTTTCTGACGAGCTATGGCGGATTCAAGAGAGGCATGTTTTTAGCACTTTTTACGTTATATTGCCCATTGACGCGCGCACGAATTTGAAAGTTTGACGCGCGCGTGTGGCATTATGGAATGTCGAGAATGACTGTAAATAGTTGGAAATTGTCAAGAATTGTGTCAGGAATATAAACCATGCGAAAAAACGGCGTTTTTACCTTCCGTACGCTCTGCGCGCGCGCTTAACGCACGCGCGGACGGTCACGCATGGACAATTTTGAAATGCTTAAAATGGCCTGAAACGTGTGCAAAATGAATTTGAGATGATTTTGAGCATTTTTAAATTTTGACGCGCGCGTACGTGCGCGTCATGATGCGCGCAAATTTTGATGACATTTTATGTTGACCCTTGACCTGAAGTTTATGTATATCAAATATGGTTCATTTTTGATGACTTGTTATGAAGATATGATCGATAATGTGATTTCACAAAATGGCGCCTGGATGACGTCACGATGACCCAATGACCTTGAAAAAGTTATGGGAACTTGATCTCATAGAGCCTGATGACTGACGAAAATTTGATGAAAATTGACTTTGTCGATTTTCCGTAATCGTCTACACAAAAAAAGTGTACGGAAGAAATAAAAATAAACTAGAATTTTAATTCCTCACTGAAGACGAATTAGGTGCATGGTCTGTCATCGTGGCAAATAGCTTTGAAAGATGTTATATTATTTTTGCAAGATAATATTCCTGATAATGTAGACAATGGATAAAGATTTGCATCATAAAAAATCGGACGTTTTGATATTGCAGGATGCATGGGAGATTAACCCCAAAGCTTTAATACACGACAAGGGCTCAGATTTCGGTAGTACACACACTACTGCAAACTACTTTCCAAAACACATAACACGCAAAATATGGCAGTTTCTTACGTTGTTTGTGATTGTATATGTTATTATAGTCGTAGAAGATGGTAAAATGAATGGCAAAAAGAAAGAAAGAGAGAGAGAAAAAAAGGGAAAATGGGATTCTCAAATCACATTTTGTAGATATGAATGGGCATTATCCCGACATCTGATCAATAGTTACAGGGCACACTTTAAAAAACTTTTAGTCTCAGCTATAACAAACTAAAATGTGGAAGCAAATAGACCAAAAACAACTGAGATACTGCTCAAAGAACAATATCATGTAGATTCATGATATGAACGAAATTCACCTTCCATAGGCATAACACGCAAATAGGGAAAATTCTGACATGTCGCTTTTAATCGACGATTTTACTATGATTACCTCAATGAAATGACAAATGGTGGAACTGACCTAGTATAGAATTGTCTCAGCTACAACATATCAAAATTTGGATGAATATGGACCGCTTATTAGTGAAATATTGTCAAATGAATACAAAAATTATGACGTCATTTAAAAAAAAAATTTTTTTTTTTTAGTTGATATGCAAAAATAATGACCTTCTGACGTATCGATGTGCCAAAATTATGCATACATTCAAATGTAGAACTTACAGATTTCCAGAACATTTAAAAAAGGTAGTAAAAACATCAAAATAATATTTAATGACCTTTATGTAAAATGTAATTAAGTTAGGGGTTAAATTAGAGAGAGAGAGAGAGAGAGAACATCAGTTGCGTGTATCATTATGGAAATATCATCTTTTTAGAAAATGATAAATTTCTCTTATGAAAAAAGGGCACTTATTGTGAAATATGACAAACAGGTGGACTTAATTTATGATTGTGACAGGCACAATGAGACATCAGTGAGACATATCTTTTTGTATGATGCTTTCTTATACATGTAGATTTCCTTTCCTGAAGGATACTAACATTTAGGCCTACTGTTATCATGACTATGTACAGTGTTTCTAAATATGGTTATTTTCTCATGATAAAAGAAGAAGCTTGACAATGATTTTTGAAAGGATAATTTGCCCACGCATCGGAGAGGTCCCTGGAATACTCACAACAACTTTGAAAGCCAGTTAATAACAATGCATAAACTTCTCTTTCAAGTGTACAAAGATTTTTGAATACCTCCAAAATTTCTGCCATGGCTTTTGAATTTATGCAAAAGGCATGACGGTAGGGGTTTTCCACACACACATTCGTTCGTTGAATGTACTAATCTCTTGCCAAAATGACTTTGAGACAAAGTTGAGGAAACAAAATGCAAAAGTATTTTGATCTTTTCAGTCTTTGTTTGTCCTGATCTATTATTTCCAGTTTAGAGGTACTCAGAAACGGAATAGGAGATTAGGGGTTAAATAAGAGAGAGAGAGAGAGAGAGAGAGAGAGAGAGAGAGAGAGAATATCAGTTGCATGTATCATTATGGAAATATCATCTTTTTAGAAAATAATAAATTCTCTTATGAAAAAAAGGGCACTTATTGTGAAATATGACAAACAAGTGGCATGACGGCATGAAAAGGCATGACGGTAGGGGTTTTCCACACACAGTTAATAACAATGCATAAACTTCCTTTTCAAGTGTACAAAGATTTTTGAATACCTCCAAAATTTCTGCCATGGCTTTTATATTTATGCAAAAGGCATGACGGTAGGGGTTTTCCACACACAGTTAATAACAATGCATAAACTTCCTTTTCAAGTGTACAAAGATTTTTGAATACCTCCGAAATTTCTGCTATGGCTTTTGAATTTATGCAAAAGGCATGACGGTAGGGGTTTTCCACACACAGTTAATAACAATGCATAAACTTCCTTTTCAAGTGTACAAAGATTTTTGAATACCTCCAAAATTTCTGCCATGGCTTTTGAATTTATGCAAAAGGCATGACGGTAGGGGTTTTCCACACACAGTTAATAACAATGCATAAACTTCCTTTTCAAGTGTACAAAGATATTTGAATACCTCCGAAATTTCTGCCATGGCTTTTGAATTTATGCAAAAGGCATGACGGTAGGGGTTTTCCACACACATTTGTTGAATGTACTAATCTTTTGCCAAAATGACTTTCAGACAAAGTTGAGGAAACAAAATGCAAGAGTATTCTGATCTTTTCAGTCTCTGTTTGTCCTCAGTTGCGGAATTAGGGGGGGGGGGAATCCCGGCCCGTGCCCCCCCCCCCCTTTGAAAGAAAACAGTGCATTGTGCCCCCCTTATTTTCGATTGTGCCCCCACTTTTTTTTTTTTTTTGCTTGTCAGAGAATTATGGAGGGAAACTGGACCCCATACACCCCCTCCCCCCCCCCCCCCCCCACTGAGCGACTTTTGGAGGGCTGGCGAATTTTTTTTTGTCCCCCCCCCCCCGGGCTAGCGAGACCAAAAAAATATGGATCTCCCTCCAAGCAGTTTCCCAAAGTACAATCCTGCATTAGTGTGTGCCCCCCCCCCCGCCCTTATACAAAATCTTGGACCCGCCCCTGTTTGTCCTGATCTATTATTTCCAGCTTAGAGGTACTCAGAAACGGAACAGGAGAAAAACAAACTTTCAGAATGCTCCTTGTAAAGATGAGAGGGAAACGCCTATCCAAGTTCAGACATGTATTGAGGATGTTGAGGTCCATCAGCCACCCAGATCCCAGAATGAGTTTCGCGAATATTAAGAAAATTTCATGATCTGTTACATTTTGTTTTGGTATAATGTACCTTGCAATTAATAGCCTGTTTAAGTATCTTATGACCTTGCAGTTTCTTACTAATTGTACCATGATTTACCTGTTAACTATTGCCTGCAGAAAATGGAGAGCCTCTAGTCTAGAATGGTGGAGGGGGGGGGGGGATTTCATCTTTAAAAAAATGATAATCTCTACATGTGATTAAATGACAAGAAAGGGCACGTAATAGGTGCAATTCTGGAAACAAGTGAAGTTAAATTATCACTGTAAAATGCCCATTGACATATTTTTTTGTTAGATAGATTTAAAGATATCTTTTTTGAAGGATACTAACATGTAGGCCTACTGGTATCACATTATCAACCATGTCAACAGTATATATCAAAACTTTGTTATTTTTCTCATGATAAAAGAAGAAGCTTGAGAATGATTTTTGAAAGGATAATTTGCCCACGCATCGGAGAGGTCCTTGGACTGCTCACAACAACTTTGAAAGCCAGTTAATAACAATGCATAAACTTCCTTTTCAAGTGTACAAAGATTTTTGAATACCTCCAAAATTTCTGCCATGGCTTTTGAATTTATGCAAAAGGCATGACGGTAGGGGTTTTCCACACATTGGAAAGACTGGCCGATCCAAGTTCAGACATGTATTGACAATGATTGAGGACGTTGAGGTTCATCAACTACCCAAATCTGAGAATGAGTTTTACAAATATGAAGGAAATTTCACTATCTGTTACATTTTGTTTGGTATATTGTGTCTGGCAATAGACTGTTAAAATTGTACCATAATGATATCTGTTAACTATTGCCTGAAGAAAATGGAGAGCCTCTAGTCGCTTACAAAATTTGGGGAGGGGGGGGGGCAGTAAAAATTAACATTTTACTCAAAATTACGTAATACCTGGAAATACCTTGATGACCTTGAAAAAGATGCGGGAACTTGATCTCGTAGGGGCTGATGACTGACGAAAACTTGAGGAAATTGGACTGAGCCAATTTTGAAATATCATCTACACAAAAAGTGGGCGGAAAAAGGAAAGCTCGTTTTGACAAAACTAAAATTAATCTATAATACCTATAACGTGTGTGTCTAAGGCAAAATGGGCAATTTGAACTTTGAAAGCCATTTTCACCCTGAAAACGACCGTTAAAACGTTTAAAGCTACACAACCTTTTTTGTGTAGAATTTTCTGCTCTTTCATGTGAATCAAGTCCCAAGTCTCTAGCACCCCGCAAACTGAAGTTAGGGCTCATTTTCAGGGTCCGAAAAGGGCATTTTTCACCCCCAAATCACTAAATGAAGCCTGGATGACGTCATAATAACGTCATGAACCTCAAATTTTCACCGTCAACACTTCTTATCAGTCCTCATTACTGTGTCGAATTTGGGAAAGATTCATGGTTTCCTTTTTTGAGTTATTGCCCCCGTAAAAAGAGGGGGGGGGGTCAAAAAAGGAAAAAATGAATAATAAAAAAAAAAAAAAACGAATTGAGCTATGAATCTGATTTTTGGTGTGCATGATATTTGGTCGAAATGTGATGGACGAGGCAAAATTACAGAGATACTGCTCAACGAAGACGGGAATGTAGAATCAAGATTTGAGAAAAAGTCATCTCCCATAGAGAATACACGCAAAATGTGAAAAATTGACATGCCTCCTTTAATCGCGAAAATACGCCATGATGCCTTTGTCCAAATGAAAAATCGTGTAACTGATCTTGTAGAGAATTGTCTCAGCTACAACATATCAAAATTTGGAAGAAAATCGACAATCTGTTACTGAAATATTGTCAAATGAATACAAAAATTATGACGTCATTTTTTCAAAATCGAATTTTTGAGTTCATATGCAAATATGACGACGTTCCGATTCTTCGACCCCCCAATTTTTTTCATGAATTCCAATCTACAACTCATAGGCTTTCAGAAAATGTAAAAAAAATGGGGGGTCTCCACGCTTTCTGACGAACTATGGCGGATTCTAGATAGGCATGTTTTTAGCACTTTTTACATTATATTGCCCATTGACGCGCGCACGAATTTGAAAGTTTGACGCGCGCGTGTGGCATTATGGAATGTCGAGAATGACTGTAAATAGTTGGAAATTGTCAGGAATAGTGTCAGGAATACAAACCATGCGAAAAAACGGCGTTTTTACGTTCCGTACGCGCTGCGCACGCGCATATCGCGCGCGCGGGCGTGCACGCACGGAAAATTTTGAAATACTTAAAATGGCCTGAAACGTGTGCAAAATGAATTAGAGATGATTTTGAGCATTTTTAAATTTTGACGCGCGCGTACGTGCACGTCATAACGCGCGCGCAAATTTTGCTAACATGTTACATTGACCCTTGAACGGAAGTTTATGTGTATTAAATATAGTTCATTTTTGATGACTCGTTATGAAGATATGATCGATAATGTGATTTCACAAAATGGCGCCTGGATGACGTCATGATGACCTGATGACTTTGAAAAATTTTCTGGCACTTGACTTTGATAGGCCTGATGACTCACTGAAATTTGATGAAAAGTGAGTGAGCCGAATTTGAGAAATCACTGTCACAAAAAAGTGGCGTAAATAAAGCATAATAAAGAAAATTCTGACGAAATTAAGAGGTGATCTGTCGATTCCGACAGACCACCTAATGATGATTATTATTATGATGATGATTATGATGATGAGGAGGATAGTAACAGGTGAAAACGAGAAGAAAAGGATGAGGTCAGAAGGCAGAGTAAATATGACGAAGAGACGCCCGACAAAAAGCAGCCGTCTGAGAGAGAGAGAGAGAGAGAGAGAGAGAGAGAGAGCGTGAGAGAGAGGCGGGGGTTGAATCAAGAAAGGTAGGGCCAAGCGGAAGGAGGGTCTCATTTGCCGTGGTATACTACTGCTTGGGTCCCACACTTCTTTTTTTTAAAATAATGGCAGAGTGAGGGAAGGAGAGAACTGGATAACAGGTGAAAAAGACGAGAGAGAGAGAGAGAGGGAGAGGGAGAGAGAGAGAGAGGGAGAGTGAGAGAATCAAACATCTCCAGGAGGGGCCAAGTGCAAAGAGGGTCTCCGATTTTTTGTTTTTTGTTTTTTGTTTTTTTAGTTTTTTTTATTGAAAAACTAAACACAACATACATGTGTGAACAAAAGAAGGTAGCTAATGAATATATTTACTTAACTACAACTACTCGATAATGAAAACCTATACTTTATTACAAGGGGGAAAGGGTAAAAGTACCACATAACACATCACAAAACACTCAACAAAACTATTTGCCGTCATACTGCTTGGGTCGGAGCGCGGGTGTGCGGGTTGTTTCAAAGTTCGTTGACACCCGCATTGAATTGAAGAGAGGGAGAGAGAGAGAGAGAGAGAGAGAGAGAGAGAGAGAGTGAGAGAATCATACATCCCCCTCCACGAAGGGCCAGGCGGAAAGAGGGTCTCCGACTTGCCGTGGTTCTACATGCATGCTTGGGTCGGAACGCGGGTGGTGGGTTGTTTCAAAGTTCGTTGACACCCGCATTGAATTGGGAGAGCGTTGTTTCAATCATTATGTTGGCCCTCAGACTTACGGGTCGGGGCTGGCTGAATTTTTAATTCTCCATTATTTTATAGGAAGGTAAAAGCAGTAAAAGGATGATCACATAACCAGAGAGAGAGGCGAATAACACTGAGCTTATTACCAATTTAAGGCGATAGCCAGATAGATCTGGCCTGTAAGAGGAACGATTTGAAGGAGAGGAGGAATGAGACTTTTTTTTAATAGTGGCAGAGTGAGGGAAAGAGAGAACTGGATAAAAGGTGAAAAAGACGAGAGAGAGAGAGAGAGAGTGAGAGAATCAAACATCTCCACGAGGGGCCGAGCTAGTCTCTGTACAGGTTTGCCAAAACTGTTTCCCACGGCCAAAATCGGGCTCCACCCACTTCATCAGGGTCACCTGTGATTGGTTCCTAAACAATGTCCATCATCATCCCCAGAGACTGGCTATCAGGCTTCCAGTTACAAGATAATGAGATTACTGATAAGGTCCAGTCTGTGGTTAAATTAAAACAACACTCTGCCAGTGACTATCTTTACCCACAAAATTGAATGGAGCTACACATACAATGCAGAAGTCTACTATTTCCTGGGTCTATGGTCTTTTCTCATCCTGTAGGTCTCCAACTTTTCTTTATTCTGCAACTTGTTTTACCAAAGTTTTTTTTTTTTTTTTTAGAATCTCAATTAGATTCATCATGCTCTCATTCCCTCTCCATCTTCCCCCTCTCTCATGCTTTCTCTCTCTCTCTCTCTCTCTGTGCACTCTTCTTGTTTACAAGTAGGCATACCCCAATGCTCTCTTCTATGATTGTTTTGTTTTTCTCTAATCATATTTTTCATTTTCCTTCTCCCTCACCCCACCTCTTTCTCCTCTTCTTGTTTCTCTTCCTCATTTGTGCCTATCGATCGATCCTTCTCTGTAAGCAGATATTTTTTTTTTGATTATTTTTTTTGAAACTGCTCACTTCATCCTGTAGTGCTGATCATTTTTTTTTTTGTGCATACATGTAGACCTACATGTATACCACTCAAGAAATTATTAGAAAAGTAACGTTCTCTTAAATTTTCTTTTTACTGTTTCCCCGTTCCCTCACTTCACTGTCTTTCCCTCAATTGGCTAATTACTGTTTGTCCCCTGAAAATATTACAATAAGACGTACAGTAGGCCTACCAATAACTATGTAGCTTTAAAAATTGTAAATTAATCTGAATGTTTTAAGCAGGAAAATTTCCCTTGTTTAAAGTTATGAAACCATGGACCCTATGATGATATGCCCCTAACTAATTATCTGCATCTCGGCGAAGACCCCATCCGAATTTGCAAGATGAAAAGTCATACTGAATTATAATTGAAACTATAACTATTTCTCTACCAGTCAGTGAAGACCCTGTCCGATTTGTTCGAGTTGTCAATGATTTATGTAAGGTATGTCCTAAAGGGGAAGTCCGATCCTTGATTACTTGAGTTTTATATAGAAGCAGAAAACTAAGACAAACAGATCAACAACATACAAAGTTTGTGGAAAATCGGACAACTCATAAGGAAGTTACTTATATGAAAAACTAGGGAAAAGAATGAAAATCACTTGACAAATTGGCAAACCTGCCATGAGCTTGTGAAATCATTCCCTCACAACTCACTAATTATTTTGTTTATATTGATAACACAAATTCTCATTTTTTTGCAAGAATAGGATTTCCACATAACCTGAACCAAGTTCATTATAGTAACACGTTTTCGCGTAAACTCGAAAATATTGAGTTAGTTTTCATAATATACATTTTCATAATCACTCATTTTTTATATATATTGTATAGAGAAATTCATACTATACATGTACATGCAAAAATATATTACCTGCTTCAAGTTATGAGAAAATCACATTCCTTGACAAAAATGGGGGAAAAAATGTTATTGATGTACATGTAAAGAAATTGATAGGTGAAGTTTGAGGGAATGAAGTGCATTTCATAGTTTTCCCTAGTTATTCACGTCATTAAAAATACCTTTTACATTAGTTGTCCGATTTTAAATGGTTTCAAAAGGAAGTAATCTTACTGTTTTATTTTAATCATAATTGATTTGGTAATACGTCATTAATCATCATAATTATCGTTCTTGTTTGTTGTAATAGTTGTTACGAAATCATTAGCATTTATTTGACCATAAAACGAAATATACATACAGAGTAATAGATAAAAGAGACAGAATGTGATAAAACATGAATGGGATGTGGGTCAGGGTCCACAAAATTGACATTCTTCCCTGTTGTCAATGAAGAGCATGTGAATATTCTTTTTCCAAATGAAATATGTTAGTAAACCTGTCCATTTGTTCATTCATGTAGATAGGGATGGGAAGAACATGAAATTATCATCTTTTCCCTTTTATTCATAAGTTTATATTGAGAATATTCTTCTCCCTTTATCCCCTCTCTAACTAAATTATCTTATCTACCGCTCTTTCTTCTCACTCGGACTTCTTTCTTACATTTTACTTTCTTCTCAGACTCTCTTTCTTTTCATCTCCTTCTCCAGAAAAAACAATGGTTTATTTACCCTCCCCTTTCTTTCTCTCTCTCTCTCCCTCTGTTTCTAAAAATATAACTATTTTATTTGACAAGACTCCCAGTGGTCTAAATAAGGGTGTGGCATTTTTTATTGGCAAATTTTAATTTGTATAGCCTGTCGGCATGTAGCCAATTTTTTTTTAAAAGCTTGTTAGAAAATTTCCAGGTTACATTTACTTGACAAAAAAATTCACTCTGACCCCTCCCCCATCCCTACCCCCCCCCCCCCGCCAAAATGAAAAAAAAAATTGTCTAATGATCTCCTTTTCTTCAAAGATGTTCTGTCTTTCTCACTCACTTTATTTTGCATAGGTGAGAATAAGAATTTGCTGCATTTTAAGAAACAAATATTCAAGAGCAAAAAGACGTTTTTATAAGCAGGAAAGATGAACATCGGAGTCGTTTGACTTTAGCTGATGAATAACACAATTGTAACAATTCAAAGCTGGATTATTTTTCTCATCAAAATTGTAATATAGACCGAAGTACCAGTGAAAAAAAATGATAAAGTTCCCCAGTACACGACATTAACTCTTTAAAAGAAAACCTGAAATACAAATTTCAGTATTCAATGTACATTTCTTCACTATAGGCAACCTTTTATCATGTCTATTGATGATGTTCAGTTTATTTTTCTAACCGGTTTTGTTCATCACCATCCCTCATTGATAAAACAAGCAGAACTGAAAAGCTCTTTGGTGTTTAGGTTCTTTTTTTTAACACTGCTATTGACAGAATGTTTTTGATATTAAATAAACCCGAAATTTCTTTCAAAGTCATCCTTTTAAAGTTGAATATTCCATAAATCTCATGCAAAATTTTGGGGAAACATTTTGGGAAATTAGAATGAAATATAATTGTTGGAGTATTAAACCATTCCTACTTTTCAGTTGGGCATCAAAGGGAAAGTCCACCCTGATATTAAGTTGATTTTAAAAGAAGCCGCAAAAAATAAAGAGACAGACAGATCAATGAAAGTCTGAGCAAAATCCGATAATCAATCAATTACAAACAAATTGTTACATCTGTGACGTATCTTGAGAGCTCCTTTTCCATTTGCTCTGTATACAAAACGTAACAAAAAGTCATCTATTTTCATTTTGTTTTTGTTTGTTTTTGATGAGGGAATAAATTTGTATCATACATTTTTTTTTGGGGGGGGGGGGGGTAAAAGCATAAGTGAGATGATTATATCTAGGGTGCATATATGATTAAATATTTTCTTTATAGAAAGTAGAAAAATGTATGTTTTTTTTTCAGTACAGGGCAAATGGGAGAGGAGCTCACAAGATACGTCACACGGAGTTGCCAACTTGTGTTTGATTGATTACAGCTTAAATTAAAAAACTTGCTTATTTTTTTTGCTCAAACTTTCATTGATCTGTTTCCTTAATTTTTCTGCTTCTTTTGAAATCAAGTTAATGTCCGGGTGGACTTTCCCTTTAACTAATGACCTATAGAATGCCAGGTGAAATTCTATGAGGTTGACTTTATACTGTCTACATGGTCTATGCCATACACAAATTATTTTTGTTGGTGATTGGTACACTTTTATAATTAAACAGAAATTTTCTTTAAAAGTCTTCTTTTAAAGCTAATTATTCCATCCAATGCAAAATTTTGGGGAAACATTTAGGAAAATTAAAATAGAGGTGTGATTATTAGTAAATTGAACCATCCCTTCTTCTCAGTTTGGCATTAATTAATAGTGCAATGGCATAATTATGCACAAATATACCATGAACTTGCCTGAAAATTTTTACATATTTAATTGAAAAAAAGTGTCAGCCTAGTTTTGTTTTCCTATTCAGTTTGTCAACCATCACTTTAAACTGATTAGAATCACATCTTGCTAGTTCATCTATAAAAGAAAGCTAATCTTGACAACAAATTTGTTAAACCCTTGAGTCAAGTAAAATGCAAATAGACTGTTGTTAGAGTTACAGGAAACTTTGATGGGAAAAGGGCAAAATAAGGAGACATGATCAAATTCCTTTCTTCTCAAAACTACAGCAAAAATTAGGAAAACTTATGCACTGTTCGTGATTCTCCATTTTTTGCTTTCCCATTCAAATATTAAGCACATTAAAAGAATTTGATGGCTGCATAAATTCTGCTATATATTTTCTTCAAATCATTTTTTTAGAGTGTAAGACAATTTTTTTGGTATATTAAGCCTATTTAGAAAAAGGCTTTCTACTCTGATATGCGGTAGCTACAATAATGATATTGGAAATCCCTCTGAAGGTCCTTTGTGTAAAAATTAATATTTTTGAAAGATGGTGATAATGATGATTATTCACAGCATCTATGTAGCACAAAGTTTTTGTTAAAACATGCAAAGGTGCAGGGTCCTCCAGTTAAAAGAGTATTTACATCTCTGCTGAAATAGAGGAGTTTTGAGGCCTGATATAGAAAAGTAAAGTAATACTTGTATTGTGATAAATGCTTTCATTCGATCTTGAGAATAATAGAAAATCATAGTTTTCCATGGGCATATTTCCACATATAGCTGCATATTGTATCAGCCCATTACATTTAGAAGAAAGGTGAAGAAAGTAAAAAATAAAAAAAAAGTTGTGCAATTTGTAGCATGATATACTGAAAATGAGATGAGATTTGTGTCAGATGCGAGAGACAATACAATACTTGATAAACTCTCTCTCTCTCTCTCTCTCTCTCATTCGTTTTCAGTGCCAATCTGAAGAAAAAACTATTGGTTTTGAAGTTTCAACCTTTGTATTTCATAGCTCGAACAATTGCTGTTACAATAAAATGTATAATAGCACTAAAACTTTTTGAAATCTGCACAAAACATTTTGTAAAAGTTGCTTTAAATTTTGATTAGTTGTGCAACAAATCTTTTCATCACAAAGAGTATGTGACATCCTTAAATCATTGAAAATCAAAATATTTTTTATTTGATACTAAGTTTGAATACTTAGTATGACATACCATACGCAGGCCATACTACTCTTTTGATGCATAATAGCAGTCACCTCTTTCTTCTTCAAACTGATAGGAAAGTAAAACAAATTCATGATGGCAAAAACAATCCCTAACAGACCTGAACAGACCAAGGAGTTTATATGTAGGCCTACATGTAATTCTTCATACCATGCATGCAAGTATAGCATAACAGGGAATGGAGCATGTGAAATGAAGATGCATTCCAATGTGTTATGTAATGGTGCAATCTCCAGCAAGTTGACCTCAGTGGGAGACACTCAGCCAGCTCTGATATAGTCCACTGCCTGGACTGTTCGCGCACGAACGCGATCCGTTGAGAAAATAATACACCCCCAACGCTAAAACTGATATAGCCCTTCCAAATCGACCCTCGCAAACAGTCCAGTCGCATTTGCCAGTTTAACGACCGTTCCCGAAATTTTTCGGGGAGAATAGACCCGCTCGATCTGCGCTGATTGGACGAAGAATATGCATCATTCATGAGTGATTACGTAATATTCAGTTTTTCAGTGGTGTTTGATCGGGGCATTGCGGGCACGGTGCGGGCAGGCCATGCAGAGCTCAACAAAGGCAGGCAGGGCTTCGCACGCAGACAAGGCGGCTTTTGCTGTGCTGATTCATTGAACCAACAAACAACATTTTAGTGACGATTGGCCATTTCACGTTATTCCAGTTCTTTATGGAGATGTTATGTTAATTAATACATAATAACGTTTACTGGATATTATTTCAGCATTGTTGACCATTTCGACCATCAAGGGTATTTTGACCATATGACCATCATTTTTTGAAAAGGCAAGAAAATGTGGCCTTGTCCCTATAGTATATAATTATTTTGGTCATTGTCTTATGGTAGAAAATGACTACATGTACTTGACATTATAGACAGATAATTATGTTGCAATATTTTAAAGAAGGTTTCTAATGTTTAAAACAGTGTTCTGTTGGAGCTTTTCATCATTGTAAACATATATCAGAAGCAATATTTGTTATAAACAGTTCAATAATACAAGATCTAATACTGCTATAGTAGTATTAGGTCTTGTATTGAACTGTTTATAACAATAATTAACTTGCCTATATTTCAATGTTCAAGTTGGGGATTGACCTTTGATAGGTAAATTAGCCTCTGTTACCACCCCCATACCACATATCAATTTTTATTTCTTCGTTCTGTTTTATAATTTGTATTGCTATGCTTGTCCCTTTTGTTCTTATTTCATTCAATATGTGGAATAATAAACAGAGCTGTATGTTCGGATCACACCTTTTTGATCCTGCTAGACTCGGTTTGGTAGTATTTTGACCGTTGAATAAACCAACATAGTTTTTAATGTTTGGATTTTTTTATGAGATTCCCTCCTCCACTAAAAAAAAGAAGATTAAAATTTTTAATAATCAGGCAGATAAACGCAAAAATCAACTTGGACTTGTAATCTCCGCCATGACCCGATTCCATCCGCCAATCCTCATTGGCATGTTTCTATATTATGCAAAGTGGCGCATATAATTATTACAGGGTCATCCCATACCCAGTCGGGACAAAGAGGGAGGTAACAAGTGGGTTGGGGGGGGGGGGGGGGGAGGGGGGAGGAGGAGGCTCGTGTACCTGAAAAAGGATTAATATTTTCCCCTTCCCATCAGTGAAGGCAAGGGCACGGAAGGCATGAATCTCAAACTAAGGGAACGGACAGAAATCCCTTGCCTCTTAATTTCACGGCACTGAGTGCACCAATGTATACATTTGACAACATATATGAATGTCAAAACAAAACTATTCTTGAATCGCAATAACATGAAAATTCACAGTGTTGTACGTTTGAGCTTATCTAAAGGGACGCACTCGTACATGTATTTTCAGAAGGTTCATAATTCCTGAGGTTCCGAAGTCACTTCAAAACACGAATTTTGAAAAAAAGTGGTCACTCCTCGGCACTTTTAAATGGTGATTTAACACTTCAGTTTTTAGATTGTATATGGAATTACGAACCTTCGAAGTAACGACACTTCGGAATTATGAAGCTTGGGGAAAACGACATAAGAGTGTGATCAGTTCGCGTCACGGACGGACATTTCAAAATTTTCCAATTTGGGAGGCTTGTAAAAATAAGTGATTAGCTGTGATGGATTGCTTTATGATTTATTTTGGAGGGTATAACTGGGTGTACTGAAAAATGATAAAACATGGTTGTCATGGTTACTTATTTAAATGAGAATGAATGAAATGCTCCATTTATTAGAGTGGGAGATAGATATTTGTGTTGACTTCTCATTATTCTTTTTATATCAATATCAGAACAACATGATCTTGTCTTATACTTTTACTTGCAAATGTTAGTCAGATAAATTGGCTTCCCTATCAGACATTTTAAATTTCAAAACAAGCTTTAGATTTCATAAGTTTCAAGTTTCTAACAGAAAATAAGCAAAATAGTCATATTACCGACATTTTCAGAACGGAATAGATACATCCGTACATAGAAGGAGTGGTGTAATGGTTATTCCGAGTCAAAAAGTGGCCATAACGACCAGAATGTCCTGAGTAAGGCCTATTCGACCCCGTTCTCACTCACTTTGAAAGTGGACTTTTGGAGCGGTCTATCTAAGACCCGTTCCTCAGGAACGGTTCTTAGGTGAGTGTGAACGGTCAAAGGGGTCCAGGAAGTGGTCTTCTGGACCGCTCCAGAAGACCACCTCGGGGAGGTGGTCTTGAGGAACGGGTCTTAATATTAAGAGCGGTATTAAGAGCGGTATGCGGTATGGACCGCTCTAAACGTGCAATGTGAACGAAAGCGTACTTTGACCGGAAGTGAGCTTGTGTGTTCCGCGGGAAATCACGTGTGATTTTCCTTTTTATAATACATTGCTGCATGATAGAATGGCGAAAAAAAGAAACAAAAGAAAAGACAGAAAGAGGAAATGAAAAGATTATAAAAACGAAGGAAATCATGAAAAATGTAAATAAGGGGAAGAGGATAGAATGATAAAAAAACAAAGAAAAACATAAGAAATGTAAAGAAAGAGAAGAGGATAGAATGATAAAAAACATAGAAAAACATAAAAAATGTAAAGCAAGAGAAGAGGATAGAATGATAAAAAACAAAGAAAAACATAAGAAATTAAAGAAAGAGAAGAGGATAGAATGATATAAAACAAAGAAAAGGATAAGAAATGTAAATAAAAAGAAGAGGATAGATTGATAAAAACAAAGAAAAACATAAGAAATGTAAAGAAAGAGAAGAGGATAGAATAAAAAACAAAGAAAACATAAGAAATTAAAGAAAGAGATCGAAGAGGATAGAATGATAAAAAACAAAGAAAAACATAAGAAATGTAAAGAAAGAGAAGAGGATAGAATGATAAAAAACAGAAAACATTAAAAATGTAAAGAAAGAGAAGAGGATAGAATAAAAAAACAAAGAAAACATAAGAAATGTAAAGAAAGAGAAGAGGATAGAATGATAAAAAACAAAGAAAAACATAAGAAATGTAAAAAAAGAGAAGAGGATAGAATGATAAAAAACAAAGAAAAACATAAGAAATGTAAAGAAAGAGAAGAGGATAGAATAAAAAAAAACAAAAAACATAAGAAATGTAAATAAAGAGAAAACGATAGAATGATGAAAATAAAAGAAAACAAAGTTCATAGAATGATAAATAAAACAAACAAAATATAACAAATGTTAAGAAAGGAATGACGATAGAATGATGAAAACGAAGAAATATATTATGAAAGATAGAAAGAGAATATGATAGACAGAATGATAAAAAAACAAAGAAAAACACAAGAAAACAAGGAAAGATAGAAAGAGAAATGAAAGGATCATAGTGATGAAAGATAAATAAAAGACAGAAAGAAGATAAAATGATGAAAAGAAAGAAAAGACAAAGAGGAAAATGATAGAAAAACATAAGAAATATAAAGAGAGAAAAAGACGATATAGAATGATGAAAACAAAGAAATACATTATGAAAGACAGAACGAGAATATGACAGAATGATTAAAAACAAAGAAAAATATAAGAAATGTAAAGAACGAAAAGACGATAGAGTGATGAAAAGAAAGTAAAACATAATGAAAGATGGAAGTGACAAACATACGAAGAGAAAAACAAAAGTGGAAAAAAGAGGCCTTGGAAAGGTGTAAAGATAAATGCATCAGGCAAGCAGTATACGGTTTTAATTTCGCGCGAAAAATTTGACCCCCTGACCTCAGCTGCCATAGCAACAAGACCACTTTGATTCGTGGAGCGGTACGTTTGAGCCAGAAAAACTGCTCGGAATGTGAACGCTAACAAACCGTTCCTCAAGACCCGTTCCTCTGGAGCGGTCTAACTAAGACCACTTTCAAAAGTGAGTGAGAACGGGGTCTAAGACCCGTTCCTCAGGAACGGTTCTTAGGTGAGTGTGAACGGTCAAAGTGGTCCAGGAAGTGGTCTTCTGGACCGCTCCAGAAGACCACCTCGGGGAGGTGGTCTTGAGGAACGGGTCTTATTAAGAGCGGTATGGACCGCTCTAAACGTGCAATGTGAACGAAAGCGTACTTCAACCGGAAGTGAGCTAGTGACGTTCCGCGCGGGAAAAAAGCAAAGGCAATCGATCGGGCAGCCGGCAGGCACGCTACGGTACATCAGTTTGTATTCCGCGCGAAAAATTTGACCCGCTGACCTGAGCTGCCATAGCAACAAGGCCACTTTGAATCGTGGAGCGGTTTGAGCGAGAAAAACTGCTCGGAGTGTGAACGCTAGCAAACCGTTCCTCAAGACCCGTTCCTCTGGAGCGGTCTAGTGAGTGAGAACGGAATCAGAGCAAAAGTATACTACTTCTGGGTAATTAAGTTTGTCAAAATAATCTTCCCCACCAAAATTGTTCTTTTGGAGAGGAAGTCCGAACGGTTGCTGCTCACTAATTTTTAGTTTCTCATAAAAATTTGCAAATACAATCATGTAGTCATAGTGGATCAAAGTGGGCATAATAATCGAAATGGTCAAAACGATTGAAGTACAATGAATATTGTTTTGGAACCTACACACATTTTCACATCAATTTTGGATATCGAGACCCACCCCTTTAATGATGCTGATCAAAAAAATTAAATCACATTTCGGGGGGAAAGGGACACAAATTGTTATTTTTGGGGCCTACCAAATCCTTTGCTCTGATTCAATAAAACAATGTGTAACCAAAATGGTTATTTTTGGTCAATAAGTGGTCAAAGCTTTTCCGCTGCCTGTCCAAAGGCAGAGGGATAACCGTGACATGAGTAGGGTCATTTTTGGAATCAGTGCAGATACTACAGAAAGTTCACCAACACACACACCAAAGAGTTATCAAATCAAAGTTCTGTGATAACTCCTTGCACATACACACACACACTGAATCGACGATCTTACTTATGCATATTCATTACAGCGTGCGACCAGGCATTACGTCAGAATATATTAGCGTGAACTTTTGACCCCGCATGATGGCAAAAGCTTCTCGACGTTTTTTTTCGACGGGTGAAATTGTGGGGATCGCGCGATTAGTGGAGAGTCGCGCTCTGTGTGGGATATGCGTTAGAGAAAGAGCAGTGTTAGGGAATAAACCAAATATAAAAAACGGATAGAATCTAGACTAGCTCTGATAGTGAATGTCAATCATTGTTACCATGACGATCCCTCTGAGCGCTAAGCTCCTCCTATAAGCACAATAAATGCTTATGACCCCACTTGTTGTACAAACCCTGGTCAGGAGCAGCTACAGTACAAGGCCTATGGTAGTCTTACAGCGCAGACTCTCTTGTACGACTGACCAGGGTTTGTGCCTGCAGCTACAGTACATGGCCTATGGTAGTCTTACAGCGCAGACTCTCTTGTACGACTGACCAGGGTTTGTGCCTGCAAACTAGGGCCGAGCGGAAAGAGTGTCTCCGATTTTTTATTTTTTTATTTTTAATTTTTAGTGTTTTTATTGAAAAACTAAACACAACATACATGTTTGAACAAAAGAAGGTAACAAATGAATATATGTACTTAACTACAACTACTACAACTATAATGAAAACCTATACTTAATTACAAGGGGGAAAGGGTAAAAGTACCCAACACAACACAACAATCACAAAACACTCAACAAAACTTATTTGCCGTCATCATGGGTCGGAGCGCGGGTGTGCGGGTTGTTTCAAAGTTCGTTGACACCCGCATTGAATTGAAGAGAGGGAGAGAGAGAGAGTGAGAGAATCAAACATCTCCACGAGGGGCCAAGAGCAAAGAGGGTCTCCGACTTGCCGTGGTATATTTCTTGGGTCGGAACGCGGGTGGTGGGTTGTTTCAAAGTTCGTTGATACCCGCATTGAATTGCGAGAGCGTTGTTTCAATCATATGGTGGCCCTCAGACTTACGGGTCGGGGCTGGCTGAATTTTTAATTCTCCATTTATAGGAAGGTAAAAAGCAGTAAAAGGATGATCACATAACCAGAGAGAGGCGAATAACACTGAGCTTATTACCAATTTAAGGCGAGCGCCAGATAGATCTGGCCTGTGAGAGGAAACAGAAGAGGAGGAATGAAAATTTTGGGAAAAGTGAGAGAGTGAGGGAAAGAATACTGGATAAAAGGTGAAAAGACGAGAGAGAGAGGGGGGGGGGGGTCAAAAGATTTGCACTTTTAGACAGAAAAGAGAAAAGAAAAGAAAATGGAAAATAGGAGAAAAGAAACGGATCATGAGAAGGAGACTTGGGTGTGTAATGTTAATGATATTTATTTATTTATTTGAACAGACACCTTTGCATCGCTGGTACACACATCATATCATGCGGTGCGTTCACAGCAGTAAAAAAAAAAAGTTAAAAGCAACTTAAAAATAAGATGTAAAACATATATATGAAAATACATGGAGATAATAAAAGCAAAGAACATAGTGGAGCATAGCGAACTGAAGGACTTGAAAAGTCGTAAAGAGAGAGAGAGAGGAGTGAAACCGCAGAAACCGCACGCAGCGTTGTAAGAGCAACTTTATCAGCTGAGATGAATCCCTGGGGGACCATGCGGGATTAGGCACAGTGACCTCACTTCTGCATGCAGCTATATACTGCAAATTCTGGGTTACTTCAACACCCGTGCAAACTGGCAATCTCGCGGGTGAACTCACAACGACATCTAGACGTAATGTGTAAAAGAGGGGGCACAGTGCCGTAAAAGTACACAATAAAGGGGGCCATTTTTTTTTTATTGTGTACTTAAGGTATGCCAATTCGGTTTCAAAAGGGGGGCACGGGCCGGTTTTCCCCCTATGTAGATCCGCCACTGGTTCTGGAACTACAAATAAACTTTAAGTTTCGAAACTACGAGTCCGTTCATACGGTCCGAAACTACAAGATAACTACAAGATAACTACAAGATAACTTAAAGTTTTGACACTACAAGCGAAACTTATATTAAAGTTTAGCTCCCTTCATGTGAACCTGACTACCTTATCAAAGTTCTGACTGGGAGTCTGTAAAGGCCAGTGATATATCCTCCAATGTCACATCAATGTATTTAAGGCATCAATATTTGGGTTCCAAACATCGTAAAATTCTGCAAACCGTACATGATTATTTGAAAACGCAATAGGCCCAGGCTTCTTAATTATTTTGTCCAGCGGACCAGAAATATTTCTGAAATTTCGTCACGGGCCACTGAGTATTCATAAGAGTACGGTGCTCTTATCAGCTTTCTTGTTTCTAAATTTTGTGAGCGAGCGTAAATATTTTGACTCTTTTTTTCAATAAAAATGTACATGCATTTTCATGAGGGGTATCCTAATTGCCCGAAAATGGGGTGGCGTTGCCCGAATATGATACTTTACAATTCTCGAAGGAAGGGGCTCATCTTGCCATCTTCATATATAAGCTCTGCTTCCTAGGGGTCCCAAACCTGTATTATGTTATTAGTTTGAATGACTGATTAGTTTGAATAAACTGAATTGAGTTGAACTGAATTAAATTTGTCTCAATCCGGCTTTATACAGTGCGTATCAAAAAAGTGCACACTTTGAAAATATCCTCAAAAATCACAATTTCACAATATTGAAATGATGTTTTTCTTATACAAGTATGGGTGAGGGTCTGTTCCTTCGAATGACACTATGAGTACTGATAATATTTTACGCTTGAGTGAGTACTGGCTACTTTTGTAGAAAAAAAAATGTTTCAGTCTTGAATTTGATCAAAGTGTCAGTAACTGCATGTTCCCTCCAAGTATATCAATGACGGATTTGAATAATCATTAATCCTTTATCCTATACCTATAGCCGCAACCTCCCACCCCTCTCCCCCACACATTCAAACGCCCCACACAAAACATTGCAGATTATGTCTTTCTGCACACAATTCTATTTTTGACTGGAGCATGTCAAAAGGATGCAAAATTGCAATGCATAACAGATAGATGGACATAAAATGTTCGATTTTCAAGAAAGGAGAGAAACAAATCTAGTTTTGAACATTTAATTTGGTTCCTTTCTTTGTCCCATCCCTTCAAACCAGTTGAGGATGGTTTACTGCCTGGAGCATGTCGAAATGATGCCCTGTACTGCATATATGATGATATCTTTTACATGTACTTGTTTAATTTAAGACATGTTAAAACATTATGTTGATGAATAAATTTTCTTCTCTTTTAAATTCTTATACGTCATACAAGACGTTTCTGGGGTCTTGTAACTTTTAAGAGGAATAAGAAACTTGAAGAAGAAAATATGTAAATGTTAGGGTTCTCCTCCCGTTATTGCATTCATGGGTAATGATGCAGATGAATTATGCCGGAAAGACACCATCTGCAATGATGATTGCGGGGGGGGGGGGGGGGGGGGGGGTATCCAGCTATTGGGTGAAGCTGGTATAGCTTGTCATTGAAGGCCCGGGGGGAAAAAAATCGGTACAACTGGCTATGCTCATGATGCTCTTTAATTTGTTAATTTATTTTATATGATTTTTCATCCATTGTACGTGTCATCAGCAACAGCACAAATGAAGTAATTGGCCTCATTTAGATTTGACCGAAAGTGTTGACACTTTATAATCCATGCATTAACTGTTGATTTCATGTCTGAAGATATTTCAGATTTTAGATAAATTCATAATTATGAGAGTACCGTTCATATTCGCTCTCTTTGGCTTGATACGTGCCCTAATATTAGCACTGCCTAGCTTTTTGACGGTTAATGGCTTCAAAACGTCTACTCACAAAGCAATATTGTTTTGTATGGTCCCATAGCGAGGTATTAAGAGCAATTTGCATTAACTCTTCATGACGTCAACTCCTCGTTGTGAATTTGAAACAACCCCTTGGAACGATCAGTAGATGAAGCAGGAGTAGCCAGTCAACTTTGCCAATAAACCCTAATCTCAAGTCAACAATGCGGTTTGCCAGCGATCGTTGCTGGAGGGGAGGAAGAGAGATTGACAGATTCACTGTCTGACCGGCGGTTGTCTGCAACAGCTGGAAATTGCATTATTACATAATATATTGGAATGCACCGTCAGGATGGCATATCATGGTTTCATTATTTTTTTTGTTCATGCCCTGGCTATTCATTTGCTTGTCTGTTATACAATGCTTCTTCTGTTTGGGCATGGAGTTCTGTGATAACTCCTTGGTTTGGGCATGGACTTACCATGGTTACCACAAAGGAAGAGGGGGGGGGGGGGGTCAGTAAGAAATTTAAAATCAGAATGCTCAAGAATAACGTCATTGGAGTCTTTTTAAAATTGTCGAAGAATGTGAGCCTTGATAATATAGGGGGGAAATTGGGAGGATAAGAAGGCTGAAAGTAAGAGAGGTGGTTATAAGTATACAAGGCAAAGACTGAGTATTAACGAAAAAATGAATTTCAAAAGAAAAAATAATAGAGAGTGATATGAGAAAGAAAGATAGTAAAGTAGGCCTAATGATTTCAAATATATATTAAAACCTACTGAAACCCCCTACTGAATTATTTCTATGAATGTGATATAGTAATATTACCTTAAATGCCAATTTTAATGCATAAGATAAATCATAATTCGATTCTAAATGGTAAATATTAACAAGATTAAATATAACTCATATTAAGCAAAAACAAGCCTATAGTAAATGTCGATGCCAGTGATGTTATGTTTATACTTATCTTTATGAATATTTGGCCTATATTGTATGTACTCATGCATGGGTGACACGACATTTGCTCCTGCGACATTTGCTCCTCCGTCCATATCTCGAAAGGTCAAAGGTTAAGGTCAGGGTCATGATTTGTTTTTTTGTTAAGGACAATGTGAAGATTAGGATTAGGATTAGGGTTAGGGTTAGGGTTAGGTTTAGGTTTAGGATTAACATGGCAAAGTTAGACCGGAGCAATTGTCGCAGGAGCAAATGTCATGGAACCGTACTCATGATTGTAAATTTGACTGTAAAAGTGAGCAGTGCTAATTTCCACGTGTTTAAACATTGGGCCAATAAATAAATACTATATTTTAAAATCCTGCCTGTGCTCGACCAGCACATTTAGTACATTAAGCTTTTTAAAAATCTTTCTCTTCTTTTTCTTCTTCTTCTAGCTTCTTCTTCTTCTTCTTCTTTGGCCACATTAAAAATAGAAAAAGGGGAAAACTAGTACATCAAGAACAAACGATGTGTTAATACGACCCTAATTAGGCTTCTCGCGCTTCACTAAATAAATATGAATAGTCTTCATACTAAAAATATGTTTGATGTATCGAAGCATTTTTTCATTTCTAATCCGAAGGGGAGAGTTTTGGAATTGTAAAAAAACCAAACTTAAATCTATCATTTTAATCATTATTCACACACTGCTTATGCGGCCGACTCAAGTACGATATCCCAGTCGGACCTTCACTCACGGCGTATATTATGGCCGACTTCCAACACGATATGCTGGTGCCTCACCTTCACACACTGAGTATGTGGCCGACTTCCAGCAGGGTATGCTGGTGTCTCACCTTCATACGCTGTGTATGTGGCCGGCTTCCAGCACTGTGTGCTGGTGTCAAAACATTTACACGCTGTAATGTGAATGTGACCGGCTTCAAGCACGCCGAGTCTGACCATCTGTACCTACGTAGACAATGCGTACCTTTTGTTTTATATGCATTGTACAGAGAGAAACTTTTTCAATTTCAGTATTAAAAGTTTATAGTGACAGAGCACTTGAGGTTCTGAATAGAATTAGGGTGCCTGGAAAAAAAGAATTTCGTTTAGAGGTAGGCCTATAAATTTCACAATAATTTCTGAATTTGAAAAATAGGAACCTTCAAACCAACTGAAATGCAATATTCTGTTTAAAAATCCAGTCACGTCTTTCGGATGGTGACGTAAAACAAAGGTCGGTCCAACAGAGTAAAATATCAAATCTGATTGATACACGTCTGTAAAAACCAAGCCCCTGAAGCCGCCGCCATTACACGGTAACATTTGGCCACGATTTGAACGCGCCCGACTCGGAGCAGCAGCGGGCCAAGTGACCAGCAGCATCCGCTGGGCTCCATTCCTGTGTGGCATGGTCGGAGTGAGACTGAGAGTAATCAGAAACACTGCAAATTCGAAAGCTCAGCCTCAGATTGCTCGTCCTCAAAATAAATTTCAGATGAATAGCAACTTCCAGTGCCCGACTTTGACTCTTTTTTCTTCTTTTTTCTTCTGCATGCCAGAATGAATAAGAAGATACGAAACGGAGGATAAACTATGCAAAATACCAAGGAGTTATCACTACGCTCCTTGAAAATACAGACTGCGACCAGCCAAGGTTGGGAAAAAGGCGCGCTTTCATGAGGAACAGCTCTCGTCTAAAAGGAAAACCCCCACTTGACTTTTATCACTTCCAGACGCTAGAGATTGCAGGAAGCTTAAAAGTAAACATAAATCATGACAAATGCCTGCAATTTAATCCCCTGCCCACTCCCCCGCCGAGAAGTGACCTTGACAAGGTGGTAGAGAGAGAGAGAGAGAGATGGAACAGGGAGAGGAAGAGAGAAAAAGAAACATGCAGGGGTTTTCTGAGTTTAAAAATTGTTACTATAATACGGATTAATTGCATAGGTGTAGAAATAATACCCTAATATCCCCCCAAATTTATTACCAGAATGGTATATTTTTTGTGAAAAATCAGTGTATTGTATTTTTAAACATGATACTTTTCATAAAATTGCCTTGAATACTATCTGGCCCATTTCATTTTTTTTTTCAATAACAAAGTCTATGACAGAATCTAAAAATGGCATTTTTGTCTCGCTCGCTTCGCGCCTCGCTCCCTCGCAAATTTTAGTGCATTGTATGCAAAACTCAGCCCCACTAAATGTTTGCCTCATTACACCACTGCCCAATGTGGTGATTTGAAAAGGAGGTAGCTACTATTTTGTTTGTGTCTATTAAAATGGATTCCTGAAATGAATTCGAATGAACTAGCATACACCATTAATGACTTTCATTCTTAATTCAATGAACCGCGATTTGCAAAGTTGTGCTAGTCTCAGGCACGGATTTCAATTCAGGGGCGGGGGCTGAGCGGGTCTTGGCCTACCCTTCCCCCCCTGCCCCCACCCCCAAAAAAAAACAGAAAAGAAAAGGGAGAGACAGAGAGAGAAAGAGAAGGGAAAAGTACAGTACATCTTGGAATAAGTTAGGGTAATATCTCCATTAACAAAGTATTCTTTTCAGATTTGTTTTTGCCTGCCTACTCTTTAATCTAAAAAGGACTACAAAGTAGTGGTACATGTATTTTAAGTTTGTGAGTTCGGTATTAATAAGCCAACAACTGACGTGTAACATGACCCAAAATAGTCAACAACACATATTCGTTAATACTTTAAAATCATTTTGGGAAAAACACAAGAAAGATTTTGAGTGGTTGAAGTTTTTAAACTGGTGGCTATTTTGCAGTTAATGATTAAAATAATGGTGCTTATTAATATTATCATTGTCTTATAATTGTGATATGAAACACATTATAAAACCACTGGGGCATGTTGTAACACCTTGTTACAACGTGCCCCAATGTGTCAGTGTGTACAATTATCTTCTCTTTTTCAAAAACAAAGCCACGGGCCATCACACTTTAACATGCCAAAATTTGTTTGAAACAACGTTTCGCACAATACCTGCAATTTGTTAATATTTCAAAACCCTAACCATCCACTCTATATGAAAAAAATATTGCAAAATTCAAATTTTACTTTCTAAGCTCAAAAACATAATTTTGAGAGAAACTATTCTGCATCTTTCATATAAAATCGATGAGCTAAAACTTGAATGCTGGCGAGTTGTTGATGGTTTCTGTCTGATATATAATTCATTTCTTGTTATTACATGTCATCAATAAAATCTGTATATTGTCCACCCCTCAATCTGTCTCTTCCCATCTCCCCTTCTCTCTTCTTTACATGGTAATTTAAAATGTAATATTGTTATTCATCACTTTCAAATCTATCATGACACAATAAAAGTTGAATAACAATTGTTCTCATTCAGCAATGCATGGCTACCTAGCTAATTCATTGTTGATACTACTCCACGGGTAGGCGGATTAATCCATTCATTGTTAGCTTCGCTGCTCTCCACATAAAGATTTTTTTTAAAGGGATCCCTAGCAGTTTGACACCAAAGAAAAGGGGTTATTAAGGGGGCTTACAATAGCCAGTTGACCCAGACCTTGAAAATTAACTACAAAGGTCCAATCCACCCATGTATACGTCCGAGGTCCGCGTTTATACACAGTGACTTGGCTATCAGAAGAAATTCATGTTGTAAGACTACTGGATGCATAGTCATTGTCAAAACCTAAAAACAAAAACAAAAAAAGGGAAATGCAAAGAGACGCCCGAAACGGATTGGCAACTGAAATCAGTATAGAAATCACTTGAACTTGCAACTGAAAGAAAGTACATAACTCAAAGGTGAATACAGGGGTGAGAGTATGCAATTAAGAGGGACAATTTTAAGAAGAGGAAGTATGATTAGAATTAAAAAAACAAAAAAGAGAAAAAGAGAGAATGGGTATATATATTTGGAGGTGTGTCTAGCCCTTGACGATTTTTTTTTCCAAATGGGAATGGGTAAATGCAATCTTGAGGCAAGCTAGCGAGGATCGGTGGTGGTCACGGTGCCCACCACTGGCCCTTGAGGGGGAAAACCGCGCTGCTAGGAGGTGAAGAAAATGGGGATAAGAAGAACTTGATAATGATTATGATAATGATCATTATGACAACAACAATAATAGTAATGATAACAACTAGACATTTAATTCGTCACTGAAGACGAATTAGGTGGTCTGTCCATTCGTCAAATTGCTTAGTAAGATGTGATAATATTTGTGCAAGATAGTAATTCTGATAATGTTGATAATGGACTGAGAGTTGCATCACACAAAATCGGACAATTTGATATTGATATTGCATGTAGAATCAAGATTTGAGAAAAAGTCATGTCCCGTAGAGAATACACGCAAAATGTGAAATATTGACATGCCTTCTTTAATCGCAAAAATACGGTGTGATTCCTTTGTCAAAATGAAAATGGTGTAACTGATTTTGTAGAGAAGTGTCTCAGCTACAACATATCAAAGTTTGGAAAAAAATCGACAACCTATTACTGAAATATTGTCAAATGAATACAAAAATTATTTCGTCATTTCTTCGAAAGCATTTTTTTTGAGTTCATATGAAAATATGATGACGTTACGACCGCTTGACCCACCATTTTTTTCATGAATTCCAATTTACAACTTATAGACTTTCAGAATATGTATAAAAATTGGGGGGTCCCCAGTCTTTCTGACGAGCTATGGCGGATTCAAGAGAGGCATGTTTTTAGCACTTTTTACGTTATATTGCCCATTGACGCGCGCACGAATTTGAAAGTTTGACGCGCGCGTGTGGCATTATGGAATGTCGAGAATGACTGTAAATAGTTGGAAATTGTCAAGAATTGTGTCAGGAATATAAACCATGCGAAAAAACGGCGTTTTTACCTTCCGTACGCTCTGCGCGCGCGCTTAACGCACGCGCGGACGGTCACGCATGGACAATTTTGAAATGCTTAAAATGGCCTGAAACGTGTGCAAAATGAATTTGAGATGATTTTGAGCATTTTTAAATTTTGACGCGCGCGTACGTGCGCGTCATGATGCGCGCAAATTTTGATGACATTTTATGTTGACCCTTGACCTGAAGTTTATGTATATCAAATATGGTTCATTTTTGATGACTTGTTATGAAGATATGATCGATAATGTGATTTCACAAAATGGCGCCTGGATGACGTCACGATGACCCAATGACCTTGAAAAAGTTATGGGAACTTGATCTCATAGAGCCTGATGACTGACGAAAATTTGATGAAAATTGACTTTGTCGATTTTCCGTAATCGTCTACACAAAAAAAGTGTACGGAAGAAATAAAAATAAACTAGAATTTTAATTCCTCACTGAAGACGAATTAGGTGCATGGTCTGTCATCGTGGCAAATAGCTTTGAAAGATGTTATATTATTTTTGCAAGATAATATTCCTGATAATGTAGACAATGGATAAAGATTTGCATCATAAAAAATCGGACGTTTTGATATTGCAGGATGCATGGGAGATTAACCCCAAAGCTTTAATACACGACAAGGGCTCAGATTTCGGTAGTACACACACTACTGCAAACTACTTTCCAAAACACATAACACGCAAAATATGGCAGTTTCTTACGTTGTTTGTGATTGTATATGTTATTATAGTCGTAGAAGATGGTAAAATGAATGGCAAAAAGAAAGAAAGAGAGAGAGAAAAAAAGGGAAAATGGGATTCTCAAATCACATTTTGTAGATATGAATGGGCATTATCCCGACATCTGATCAATAGTTACAGGGCACACTTTAAAAAACTTTTAGTCTCAGCTATAACAAACTAAAATGTGGAAGCAAATAGACCAAAAACAACTGAGATACTGCTCAAAGAACAATATCATGTAGATTCATGATATGAACGAAATTCACCTTCCATAGGCATAACACGCAAATAGGGAAAATTCTGACATGTCGCTTTTAATCGACGATTTTACTATGATTACCTCAATGAAATGACAAATGGTGGAACTGACCTAGTATAGAATTGTCTCAGCTACAACATATCAAAATTTGGATGAATATGGACCGCTTATTAGTGAAATATTGTCAAATGAATACAAAAATTATGACGTCATTTAAAAAAAAAATTTTTTTTTTTAGTTGATATGCAAAAATAATGACCTTCTGACGTATCGATGTGCCAAAATTATGCATACATTCAAATGTAGAACTTACAGATTTCCAGAACATTTAAAAAAGGTAGTAAAAACATCAAAATAATATTTAATGACCTTTATGTAAAATGTAATTAAGTTAGGGGTTAAATTAGAGAGAGAGAGAGAGAGAGAGACATCAGTTGCGTGTATCATTATGGAAATATCATCTTTTTAGAAAATGATAAATTTCTCTTATGAAAAAAGGGCACTTATTGTGAAATATGACAAACAGGTGGACTTAATTTATGATTGTGACAGGCACAATGAGACATCAGTGAGACATATCTTTTTGTATGATGCTTTCTTATACATGTAGATTTCCTTTCCTGAAGGATACTAACATTTAGGCCTACTGTTATCATGACTATGTACAGTGTTTCTAAATATGGTTATTTTCTCATGATAAAAGAAGAAGCTTGACAATGATTTTTGAAAGGATAATTTGCCCACGCATCGGAGAGGTCCCTGGAATACTCACAACAACTTTGAAAGCCAGTTAATAACAATGCATAAACTTCTCTTTCAAGTGTACAAAGATTTTTGAATACCTCCAAAATTTCTGCCATGGCTTTTGAATTTATGCAAAAGGCATGACGGTAGGGGTTTTCCACACACACATTCGTTCGTTGAATGTACTAATCTCTTGCCAAAATGACTTTGAGACAAAGTTGAGGAAACAAAATGCAAAAGTATTTTGATCTTTTCAGTCTTTGTTTGTCCTGATCTATTATTTCCAGTTTAGAGGTACTCAGAAACGGAATAGGAGATTAGGGGTTAAATAAGAGAGAGAGAGAGAGAGAGAGAGAGAGAGAGAGAGAGAGAGAGATATCAGTTGCATGTATCATTATGGAAATATCATCTTTTTAGAAAATAATAAATTCTCTTATGAAAAAAAGGGCACTTATTGTGAAATATGACAAACAAGTGGCATGACGGCATGAAAAGGCATGACGGTAGGGGTTTTCCACACACAGTTAATAACAATGCATAAACTTCCTTTTCAAGTGTACAAAGATTTTTGAATACCTCCAAAATTTCTGCCATGGCTTTTATATTTATGCAAAAGGCATGACGGTAGGGGTTTTCCACACACAGTTAATAACAATGCATAAACTTCCTTTTCAAGTGTACAAAGATTTTTGAATACCTCCGAAATTTCTGCTATGGCTTTTGAATTTATGCAAAAGGCATGACGGTAGGGGTTTTCCACACACAGTTAATAACAATGCATAAACTTCCTTTTCAAGTGTACAAAGATTTTTGAATACCTCCAAAATTTCTGCCATGGCTTTTGAATTTATGCAAAAGGCATGACGGTAGGGGTTTTCCACACACAGTTAATAACAATGCATAAACTTCCTTTTCAAGTGTACAAAGATATTTGAATACCTCCGAAATTTCTGCCATGGCTTTTGAATTTATGCAAAAGGCATGACGGTAGGGGTTTTCCACACACATTTGTTGAATGTACTAATCTTTTGCCAAAATGACTTTCAGACAAAGTTGAGGAAACAAAATGCAAGAGTATTCTGATCTTTTCAGTCTCTGTTTGTCCTCAGTTGCGGAATTAGGGGGGGGGGAATCCCGGCCCGTGCCCCCCCCCCCCTTTGAAAGAAAACAGTGCATTGTGCCCCCCTTATTTTCGATTGTGCCCCCACTTTTTTTTTTTTTTTGCTTGTCAGAGAATTATGGAGGGAAACTGGACCCCATACACCCCCTCCCCCCCCCCCCCACTGAGCGACTTTTGGAGGGCTGGCGAATTTTTTTTTGTCCCCCCCCCCCCCGGGCTAGCGAGACCAAAAAAATATGGATCTCCCTCCAAGCAGTTTCCCAAAGTACAATCCTGCATTAGTGTGTGCCCCCCCCCCCCCCGCCCTTATACAAAATCTTGGACCCGCCCCTGTTTGTCCTGATCTATTATTTCCAGCTTAGAGGTACTCAGAAACGGAACAGGAGAAAAACAAACTTTCAGAATGCTCCTTGTAAAGATGAGAGGGAAACGCCTATCCAAGTTCAGACATGTATTGAGGATGTTGAGGTCCATCAGCCACCCAGATCCCAGAATGAGTTTCGCGAATATTAAGAAAATTTCATGATCTGTTACATTTTGTTTTGGTATAATGTACCTTGCAATTAATAGCCTGTTTAAGTATCTTATGACCTTGCAGTTTCTTACTAATTGTACCATGATTTACCTGTTAACTATTGCCTGCAGAAAATGGAGAGCCTCTAGTCTAGAATGGTGGAGGGGGGGGGGGGGATTTCATCTTTAAAAAAATGATAATCTCTACATGTGATTAAATGACAAGAAAGGGCACGTAATAGGTGCAATTCTGGAAACAAGTGAAGTTAAATTATCACTGTAAAATGCCCATTGACATATTTTTTTGTTAGATAGATTTAAAGATATCTTTTTTGAAGGATACTAACATGTAGGCCTACTGGTATCACATTATCAACCATGTCAACAGTATATATCAAAACTTTGTTATTTTTCTCATGATAAAAGAAGAAGCTTGAGAATGATTTTTGAAAGGATAATTTGCCCACGCATCGGAGAGGTCCTTGGACTGCTCACAACAACTTTGAAAGCCAGTTAATAACAATGCATAAACTTCCTTTTCAAGTGTACAAAGATTTTTGAATACCTCCAAAATTTCTGCCATGGCTTTTGAATTTATGCAAAAGGCATGACGGTAGGGGTTTTCCACACATTGGAAAGACTGGCCGATCCAAGTTCAGACATGTATTGACAATGATTGAGGACGTTGAGGTTCATCAACTACCCAAATCTGAGAATGAGTTTTACAAATATGAAGGAAATTTCACTATCTGTTACATTTTGTTTGGTATATTGTGTCTGGCAATAGACTGTTAAAATTGTACCATAATGATATCTGTTAACTATTGCCTGAAGAAAATGGAGAGCCTCTAGTCGCTTACAAAATTTGGGGAGGGGGGGGGGCAGTAAAAATTAACATTTTACTCAAAATTACGTAATACCTGGAAATACCTTGATGACCTTGAAAAAGATGCGGGAACTTGATCTCGTAGGGGCTGATGACTGACGAAAACTTGAGGAAATTGGACTGAGCCAATTTTGAAATATCATCTACACAAAAAGTGGGCGGAAAAAGGAAAGCTCGTTTTGACAAAACTAAAATTAATCTATAATACCTATAACGTGTGTGTCTAAGGCAAAATGGGCAATTTGAACTTTGAAAGCCATTTTCACCCTGAAAACGACCGTTAAAACGTTTAAAGCTACACAACCTTTTTTGTGTAGAATTTTCTGCTCTTTCATGTGAATCAAGTCCCAAGTCTCTAGCACCCCGCAAACTGAAGTTAGGGCTCATTTTCAGGGTCCGAAAAGGGCATTTTTCACCCCCAAATCACTAAATGAAGCCTGGATGACGTCATAATAACGTCATGAACCTCAAATTTTCACCGTCAACACTTCTTATCAGTCCTCATTACTGTGTCGAATTTGGGAAAGATTCATGGTTTCCTTTTTTGAGTTATTGCCCCCGTAAAAAGAGGGGGGGGGGGTCAAAAAAGGAAAAAATGAATAATAAAAAAAAAAAAAAACGAATTGAGCTATGAATCTGATTTTTGGTGTGCATGATATTTGGTCGAAATGTGATGGACGAGGCAAAATTACAGAGATACTGCTCAACGAAGACGGGAATGTAGAATCAAGATTTGAGAAAAAGTCATCTCCCATAGAGAATACACGCAAAATGTGAAAAATTGACATGCCTCCTTTAATCGCGAAAATACGCCATGATGCCTTTGTCCAAATGAAAAATCGTGTAACTGATCTTGTAGAGAATTGTCTCAGCTACAACATATCAAAATTTGGAAGAAAATCGACAATCTGTTACTGAAATATTGTCAAATGAATACAAAAATTATGACGTCATTTTTTCAAAATCGAATTTTTGAGTTCATATGCAAATATGACGACGTTCCGATTCTTCGACCCCCCAATTTTTTTCATGAATTCCAATCTACAACTCATAGGCTTTCAGAAAATGTAAAAAAAATGGGGGGTCTCCACGCTTTCTGACGAACTATGGCGGATTCTAGATAGGCATGTTTTTAGCACTTTTTACATTATATTGCCCATTGACGCGCGCACGAATTTGAAAGTTTGACGCGCGCGTGTGGCATTATGGAATGTCGAGAATGACTGTAAATAGTTGGAAATTGTCAGGAATAGTGTCAGGAATACAAACCATGCGAAAAAACGGCGTTTTTACGTTCCGTACGCGCTGCGCACGCGCATATCGCGCGCGCGGGCGTGCACGCACGGAAAATTTTGAAATACTTAAAATGGCCTGAAACGTGTGCAAAATGAATTAGAGATGATTTTGAGCATTTTTAAATTTTGACGCGCGCGTACGTGCACGTCATAACGCGCGCGCAAATTTTGCTAACATGTTACATTGACCCTTGAACGGAAGTTTATGTGTATTAAATATAGTTCATTTTTGATGACTCGTTATGAAGATATGATCGATAATGTGATTTCACAAAATGGCGCCTGGATGACGTCATGATGACCTGATGACTTTGAAAAATTTTCTGGCACTTGACTTTGATAGGCCTGATGACTCACTGAAATTTGATGAAAAGTGAGTGAGCCGAATTTGAGAAATCACTGTCACAAAAAAGTGGCGTAAATAAAGCATAATAAAGAAAATTCTGACGAAATTAAGAGGTGATCTGTCGATTCCGACAGACCACCTAATGATGATTATTATTATGATGATGATTATGATGATGAGGAGGATAGTAACAGGTGAAAACGAGAAGAAAAGGATGAGGTCAGAAGGCAGAGTAAATATGACGAAGAGACGCCCGACAAAAAGCAGCCGTCTGAGAGAGAGAGAGAGAGAGAGAGAGAGAGAGAGAGAGCGTGAGAGAGAGGCGGGGGTTGAATCAAGAAAGGTAGGGCCAAGCGGAAGGAGGGTCTCATTTGCCGTGGTATACTACTGCTTGGGTCCCACACTTCTTTTTTTTTAAATAATGGCAGAGTGAGGGAAGGAGAGAACTGGATAACAGGTGAAAAAGACGAGAGAGAGAGAGAGAGGGAGAGGGAGAGAGAGAGAGAGGGAGAGTGAGAGAATCAAACATCTCCAGGAGGGGCCAAGTGCAAAGAGGGTCTCCGATTTTTTGTTTTTTGTTTTTTGTTTTTTTAGTTTTTTTTATTGAAAAACTAAACACAACATACATGTGTGAACAAAAGAAGGTAGCTAATGAATATATTTACTTAACTACAACTACTCGATAATGAAAACCTATACTTTATTACAAGGGGGAAAGGGTAAAAGTACCACATAACACATCACAAAACACTCAACAAAACTATTTGCCGTCATACTGCTTGGGTCGGAGCGCGGGTGTGCGGGTTGTTTCAAAGTTCGTTGACACCCGCATTGAATTGAAGAGAGGGAGAGAGAGAGAGAGAGAGAGAGAGAGAGAGAGAGAGAGAGAGAGTGAGAGAATCATACATCCCCCTCCACGAAGGGCCAGGCGGAAAGAGGGTCTCCGACTTGCCGTGGTTCTACATGCATGCTTGGGTCGGAACGCGGGTGGTGGGTTGTTTCAAAGTTCGTTGACACCCGCATTGAATTGGGAGAGCGTTGTTTCAATCATTATGTTGGCCCTCAGACTTACGGGTCGGGGCTGGCTGAATTTTTAATTCTCCATTATTTTATAGGAAGGTAAAAGCAGTAAAAGGATGATCACATAACCAGAGAGAGAGGCGAATAACACTGAGCTTATTACCAATTTAAGGCGATAGCCAGATAGATCTGGCCTGTAAGAGGAACGATTTGAAGGAGAGGAGGAATGAGACTTTTTTTTAATAGTGGCAGAGTGAGGGAAAGAGAGAACTGGATAAAAGGTGAAAAAGACGAGAGAGAGAGAGAGAGAGTGAGAGAATCAAACATCTCCACGAGGGGCCGAGCTAGTCTCTGTACAGGTTTGCCAAAACTGTTTCCCACGGCCAAAATCGGGCTCCACCCACTTCATCAGGGTCACCTGTGATTGGTTCCTAAACAATGTCCATCATCATCCCCAGAGACTGGCTATCAGGCTTCCAGTTACAAGATAATGAGATTACTGATAAGGTCCAGTCTGTGGTTAAATTAAAACAACACTCTGCCAGTGACTATCTTTACCCACAAAATTGAATGGAGCTACACATACAATGCAGAAGTCTACTATTTCCTGGGTCTATGGTCTTTTCTCATCCTGTAGGTCTCCAACTTTTCTTTATTCTGCAACTTGTTTTACCAAAGTTTTTTTTTTTTTTTTTTAGAATCTCAATTAGATTCATCATGCTCTCATTCCCTCTCCATCTTCCCCCTCTCTCATGCTTTCTCTCTCTCTCTCTCTCTCTGTGCACTCTTCTTGTTTACAAGTAGGCATACCCCAATGCTCTCTTCTATGATTGTTTTGTTTTTCTCTAATCATATTTTTCATTTTCCTTCTCCCTCACCCCACCTCTTTCTCCTCTTCTTGTTTCTCTTCCTCATTTGTGCCTATCGATCGATCCTTCTCTGTAAGCAGATATTTTTTTTTTGATTATTTTTTTTGAAACTGCTCACTTCATCCTGTAGTGCTGATCATTTTTTTTTTTGTGCATACATGTAGACCTACATGTATACCACTCAAGAAATTATTAGAAAAGTAACGTTCTCTTAAATTTTCTTTTTACTGTTTCCCCGTTCCCTCACTTCACTGTCTTTCCCTCAATTGGCTAATTACTGTTTGTCCCCTGAAAATATTACAATAAGACGTACAGTAGGCCTACCAATAACTATGTAGCTTTAAAAATTGTAAATTAATCTGAATGTTTTAAGCAGGAAAATTTCCCTTGTTTAAAGTTATGAAACCATGGACCCTATGATGATATGCCCCTAACTAATTATCTGCATCTCGGCGAAGACCCCATCCGAATTTGCAAGATGAAAAGTCATACTGAATTATAATTGAAACTATAACTATTTCTCTACCAGTCAGTGAAGACCCTGTCCGATTTGTTCGAGTTGTCAATGATTTATGTAAGGTATGTCCTAAAGGGGAAGTCCGATCCTTGATTACTTGAGTTTTATATAGAAGCAGAAAACTAAGACAAACAGATCAACAACATACAAAGTTTGTGGAAAATCGGACAACTCATAAGGAAGTTACTTATATGAAAAACTAGGGAAAAGAATGAAAATCACTTGACAAATTGGCAAACCTGCCATGAGCTTGTGAAATCATTCCCTCACAACTCACTAATTATTTTGTTTATATTGATAACACAAATTCTCATTTTTTTGCAAGAATAGGATTTCCACATAACCTGAACCAAGTTCATTATAGTAACACGTTTTCGCGTAAACTCGAAAATATTGAGTTAGTTTTCATAATATACATTTTCATAATCACTCATTTTTTATATATATTGTATAGAGAAATTCATACTATACATGTACATGCAAAAATATATTACCTGCTTCAAGTTATGAGAAAATCACATTCCTTGACAAAAATGGGGGAAAAAATGTTATTGATGTACATGTAAAGAAATTGATAGGTGAAGTTTGAGGGAATGAAGTGCATTTCATAGTTTTCCCTAGTTATTCACGTCATTAAAAATACCTTTTACATTAGTTGTCCGATTTTAAATGGTTTCAAAAGGAAGTAATCTTACTGTTTTATTTTAATCATAATTGATTTGGTAATACGTCATTAATCATCATAATTATCGTTCTTGTTTGTTGTAATAGTTGTTACGAAATCATTAGCATTTATTTGACCATAAAACGAAATATACATACAGAGTAATAGATAAAAGAGACAGAATGTGATAAAACATGAATGGGATGTGGGTCAGGGTCCACAAAATTGACATTCTTCCCTGTTGTCAATGAAGAGCATGTGAATATTCTTTTTCCAAATGAAATATGTTAGTAAACCTGTCCATTTGTTCATTCATGTAGATAGGGATGGGAAGAACATGAAATTATCATCTTTTCCCTTTTATTCATAAGTTTATATTGAGAATATTCTTCTCCCTTTATCCCCTCTCTAACTAAATTATCTTATCTACCGCTCTTTCTTCTCACTCGGACTTCTTTCTTACATTTTACTTTCTTCTCAGACTCTCTTTCTTTTCATCTCCTTCTCCAGAAAAAACAATGGTTTATTTACCCTCCCCTTTCTTTCTCTCTCTCTCTCCCTCTGTTTCTAAAAATATAACTATTTTATTTGACAAGACTCCCAGTGGTCTAAATAAGGGTGTGGCATTTTTTATTGGCAAATTTTAATTTGTATAGCCTGTCGGCATGTAGCCAATTTTTTTTTAAAAGCTTGTTAGAAAATTTCCAGGTTACATTTACTTGACAAAAAATTCACTCTGACCCCTCCCCCATCCCTACCCCCCCCCCGCCAAAATGAAAAAAAAAATTGTCTAATGATCTCCTTTTCTTCAAAGATGTTCTGTCTTTCTCACTCACTTTATTTTGCATAGGTGAGAATAAGAATTTGCTGCATTTTAAGAAACAAATATTCAAGAGCAAAAAGACGTTTTTATAAGCAGGAAAGATGAACATCGGAGTCGTTTGACTTTAGCTGATGAATAACACAATTGTAACAATTCAAAGCTGGATTATTTTTCTCATCAAAATTGTAATATAGACCGAAGTACCAGTGAAAAAAAATGATAAAGTTCCCCAGTACACGACATTAACTCTTTAAAAGAAAACCTGAAATACAAATTTCAGTATTCAATGTACATTTCTTCACTATAGGCAACCTTTTATCATGTCTATTGATGATGTTCAGTTTATTTTTCTAACCGGTTTTGTTCATCACCATCCCTCATTGATAAAACAAGCAGAACTGAAAAGCTCTTTGGTGTTTAGGTTCTTTTTTTTAACACTGCTATTGACAGAATGTTTTTGATATTAAATAAACCCGAAATTTCTTTCAAAGTCATCCTTTTAAAGTTGAATATTCCATAAATCTCATGCAAAATTTTGGGGAAACATTTTGGGAAATTAGAATGAAATATAATTGTTGGAGTATTAAACCATTCCTACTTTTCAGTTGGGCATCAAAGGGAAAGTCCACCCTGATATTAAGTTGATTTTAAAAGAAGCCGCAAAAAATAAAGAGACAGACAGATCAATGAAAGTCTGAGCAAAATCCGATAATCAATCAATTACAAACAAATTGTTACATCTGTGACGTATCTTGAGAGCTCCTTTTCCATTTGCTCTGTATACAAAACGTAACAAAAAGTCATCTATTTTCATTTTGTTTTTGTTTGTTTTTGATGAGGGAATAAATTTGTATCATACATTTTTTTTTGGGGGGGGGGGGGGTAAAAGCATAAGTGAGATGATTATATCTAGGGTGCATATATGATTAAATATTTTCTTTATAGAAAGTAGAAAAATGTATGTTTTTTTTTCAGTACAGGGCAAATGGGAGAGGAGCTCACAAGATACGTCACACGGAGTTGCCAACTTGTGTTTGATTGATTACAGCTTAAATTAAAAAACTTGCTTATTTTTTTTGCTCAAACTTTCATTGATCTGTTTCCTTAATTTTTCTGCTTCTTTTGAAATCAAGTTAATGTCCGGGTGGACTTTCCCTTTAACTAATGACCTATAGAATGCCAGGTGAAATTCTATGAGGTTGACTTTATACTGTCTACATGGTCTATGCCATACACAAATTATTTTTGTTGGTGATTGGTACACTTTTATAATTAAACAGAAATTTTCTTTAAAAGTCTTCTTTTAAAGCTAATTATTCCATCCAATGCAAAATTTTGGGGAAACATTTAGGAAAATTAAAATAGAGGTGTGATTATTAGTAAATTGAACCATCCCTTCTTCTCAGTTTGGCATTAATTAATAGTGCAATGGCATAATTATGCACAAATATACCATGAACTTGCCTGAAAATTTTTACATATTTAATTGAAAAAAAGTGTCAGCCTAGTTTTGTTTTCCTATTCAGTTTGTCAACCATCACTTTAAACTGATTAGAATCACATCTTGCTAGTTCATCTATAAAAGAAAGCTAATCTTGACAACAAATTTGTTAAACCCTTGAGTCAAGTAAAATGCAAATAGACTGTTGTTAGAGTTACAGGAAACTTTGATGGGAAAAGGGCAAAATAAGGAGACATGATCAAATTCCTTTCTTCTCAAAACTACAGCAAAAATTAGGAAAACTTATGCACTGTTCGTGATTCTCCATTTTTTGCTTTCCCATTCAAATATTAAGCACATTAAAAGAATTTGATGGCTGCATAAATTCTGCTATATATTTTCTTCAAATCATTTTTTTAGAGTGTAAGACAATTTTTTTGGTATATTAAGCCTATTTAGAAAAAGGCTTTCTACTCTGATATGCGGTAGCTACAATAATGATATTGGAAATCCCTCTGAAGGTCCTTTGTGTAAAAATTAATATTTTTGAAAGATGGTGATAATGATGATTATTCACAGCATCTATGTAGCACAAAGTTTTTGTTAAAACATGCAAAGGTGCAGGGTCCTCCAGTTAAAAGAGTATTTACATCTCTGCTGAAATAGAGGAGTTTTGAGGCCTGATATAGAAAAGTAAAGTAATACTTGTATTGTGATAAATGCTTTCATTCGATCTTGAGAATAATAGAAAATCATAGTTTTCCATGGGCATATTTCCACATATAGCTGCATATTGTATCAGCCCATTACATTTAGAAGAAAGGTGAAGAAAGTAAAAAATAAAAAAAAAGTTGTGCAATTTGTAGCATGATATACTGAAAATGAGATGAGATTTGTGTCAGATGCGAGAGACAATACAATACTTGATAAACTCTCTCTCTCTCTCTCTCTCTCTCTCATTCGTTTTCAGTGCCAATCTGAAGAAAAAACTATTGGTTTTGAAGTTTCAACCTTTGTATTTCATAGCTCGAACAATTGCTGTTACAATAAAATGTATAATAGCACTAAAACTTTTTGAAATCTGCACAAAACATTTTGTAAAAGTTGCTTTAAATTTTGATTAGTTGTGCAACAAATCTTTTCATCACAAAGAGTATGTGACATCCTTAAATCATTGAAAATCAAAATATTTTTTATTTGATACTAAGTTTGAATACTTAGTATGACATACCATACGCAGGCCATACTACTCTTTTGATGCATAATAGCAGTCACCTCTTTCTTCTTCAAACTGATAGGAAAGTAAAACAAATTCATGATGGCAAAAACAATCCCTAACAGACCTGAACAGACCAAGGAGTTTATATGTAGGCCTACATGTAATTCTTCATACCATGCATGCAAGTATAGCATAACAGGGAATGGAGCATGTGAAATGAAGATGCATTCCAATGTGTTATGTAATGGTGCAATCTCCAGCAAGTTGACCTCAGTGGGAGACACTCAGCCAGCTCTGATATAGTCCACTGCCTGGACTGTTCGCGCACGAACGCGATCCGTTGAGAAAATAATACACCCCCAACGCTAAAACTGATATAGCCCTTCCAAATCGACCCTCGCAAACAGTCCAGTCGCATTTGCCAGTTTAACGACCGTTCCCGAAATTTTTCGGGGAGAATAGACCCGCTCGATCTGCGCTGATTGGACGAAGAATATGCATCATTCATGAGTGATTACGTAATATTCAGTTTTTCAGTGGTGTTTGATCGGGGCATTGCGGGCACGGTGCGGGCAGGCCATGCAGAGCTCAACAAAGGCAGGCAGGGCTTCGCACGCAGACAAGGCGGCTTTTGCTGTGCTGATTCATTGAACCAACAAACAACATTTTAGTGACGATTGGCCATTTCACGTTATTCCAGTTCTTTATGGAGATGTTATGTTAATTAATACATAATAACGTTTACTGGATATTATTTCAGCATTGTTGACCATTTCGACCATCAAGGGTATTTTGACCATATGACCATCATTTTTTGAAAAGGCAAGAAAATGTGGCCTTGTCCCTATAGTATATAATTATTTTGGTCATTGTCTTATGGTAGAAAATGACTACATGTACTTGACATTATAGACAGATAATTATGTTGCAATATTTTAAAGAAGGTTTCTAATGTTTAAAACAGTGTTCTGTTGGAGCTTTTCATCATTGTAAACATATATCAGAAGCAATATTTGTTATAAACAGTTCAATAATACAAGATCTAATACTGCTATAGTAGTATTAGGTCTTGTATTGAACTGTTTATAACAATAATTAACTTGCCTATATTTCAATGTTCAAGTTGGGGATTGACCTTTGATAGGTAAATTAGCCTCTGTTACCACCCCCATACCACATATCAATTTTTATTTCTTCGTTCTGTTTTATAATTTGTATTGCTATGCTTGTCCCTTTTGTTCTTATTTCATTCAATATGTGGAATAATAAACAGAGCTGTATGTTCGGATCACACCTTTTTGATCCTGCTAGACTCGGTTTGGTAGTATTTTGACCGTTGAATAAACCAACATAGTTTTTAATGTTTGGATTTTTTTATGAGATTCCCTCCTCCACTAAAAAAAAGAAGATTAAAATTTTTAATAATCAGGCAGATAAACGCAAAAATCAACTTGGACTTGTAATCTCCGCCATGACCCGATTCCATCCGCCAATCCTCATTGGCATGTTTCTATATTATGCAAAGTGGCGCATATAATTATTACAGGGTCATCCCATACCCAGTCGGGACAAAGAGGGAGGTAACAAGTGGGTTGGGGGGGGGGGGGGGGGGGGGGGGGAGGAGGAGGCTCGTGTACCTGAAAAAGGATTAATATTTTCCCCTTCCCATCAGTGAAGGCAAGGGCACGGAAGGCATGAATCTCAAACTAAGGGAACGGACAGAAATCCCTTGCCTCTTAATTTCACGGCACTGAGTGCACCAATGTATACATTTGACAACATATATGAATGTCAAAACAAAACTATTCTTGAATCGCAATAACATGAAAATTCACAGTGTTGTACGTTTGAGCTTATCTAAAGGGACGCACTCGTACATGTATTTTCAGAAGGTTCATAATTCCTGAGGTTCCGAAGTCACTTCAAAACACGAATTTTGAAAAAAAGTGGTCACTCCTCGGCACTTTTAAATGGTGATTTAACACTTCAGTTTTTAGATTGTATATGGAATTACGAACCTTCGAAGTAACGACACTTCGGAATTATGAAGCTTGGGGAAAACGACATAAGAGTGTGATCAGTTCGCGTCACGGACGGACATTTCAAAATTTTCCAATTTGGGAGGCTTGTAAAAATAAGTGATTAGCTGTGATGGATTGCTTTATGATTTATTTTGGAGGGTATAACTGGGTGTACTGAAAAATGATAAAACATGGTTGTCATGGTTACTTATTTAAATGAGAATGAATGAAATGCTCCATTTATTAGAGTGGGAGATAGATATTTGTGTTGACTTCTCATTATTCTTTTTATATCAATATCAGAACAACATGATCTTGTCTTATACTTTTACTTGCAAATGTTAGTCAGATAAATTGGCTTCCCTATCAGACATTTTAAATTTCAAAACAAGCTTTAGATTTCATAAGTTTCAAGTTTCTAACAGAAAATAAGCAAAATAGTCATATTACCGACATTTTCAGAACGGAATAGATACATCCGTACATAGAAGGAGTGGTGTAATGGTTATTCCGAGTCAAAAAGTGGCCATAACGACCAGAATGTCCTGAGTAAGGCCTATTCGACCCCGTTCTCACTCACTTTGAAAGTGGACTTTTGGAGCGGTCTATCTAAGACCCGTTCCTCAGGAACGGTTCTTAGGTGAGTGTGAACGGTCAAAGGGGTCCAGGAAGTGGTCTTCTGGACCGCTCCAGAAGACCACCTCGGGGAGGTGGTCTTGAGGAACGGGTCTTAATATTAAGAGCGGTATTAAGAGCGGTATGCGGTATGGACCGCTCTAAACGTGCAATGTGAACGAAAGCGTACTTTGACCGGAAGTGAGCTTGTGTGTTCCGCGGGAAATCACGTGTGATTTTCCTTTTTATAATACATTGCTGCATGATAGAATGGCGAAAAAAAGAAACAAAAGAAAAGACAGAAAGAGGAAATGAAAAGATTATAAAAACGAAGGAAATCATGAAAAATGTAAATAAGGGGAAGAGGATAGAATGATAAAAAAACAAAGAAAAACATAAGAAATGTAAAGAAAGAGAAGAGGATAGAATGATAAAAAACATAGAAAAACATAAAAAATGTAAAGCAAGAGAAGAGGATAGAATGATAAAAAACAAAGAAAAACATAAGAAATTAAAGAAAGAGAAGAGGATAGAATGATATAAAACAAAGAAAAGGATAAGAAATGTAAATAAAAAGAAGAGGATAGATTGATAAAAACAAAGAAAAACATAAGAAATGTAAAGAAAGAGAAGAGGATAGAATAAAAAACAAAGAAAACATAAGAAATTAAAGAAAGAGATCGAAGAGGATAGAATGATAAAAAACAAAGAAAAACATAAGAAATGTAAAGAAAGAGAAGAGGATAGAATGATAAAAAACAGAAAACATTAAAAATGTAAAGAAAGAGAAGAGGATAGAATAAAAAAACAAAGAAAACATAAGAAATGTAAAGAAAGAGAAGAGGATAGAATGATAAAAAACAAAGAAAAACATAAGAAATGTAAAAAAAGAGAAGAGGATAGAATGATAAAAAACAAAGAAAAACATAAGAAATGTAAAGAAAGAGAAGAGGATAGAATAAAAAAAAACAAAAAACATAAGAAATGTAAATAAAGAGAAAACGATAGAATGATGAAAATAAAAGAAAACAAAGTTCATAGAATGATAAATAAAACAAACAAAATATAACAAATGTTAAGAAAGGAATGACGATAGAATGATGAAAACGAAGAAATATATTATGAAAGATAGAAAGAGAATATGATAGACAGAATGATAAAAAAACAAAGAAAAACACAAGAAAACAAGGAAAGATAGAAAGAGAAATGAAAGGATCATAGTGATGAAAGATAAATAAAAGACAGAAAGAAGATAAAATGATGAAAAGAAAGAAAAGACAAAGAGGAAAATGATAGAAAAACATAAGAAATATAAAGAGAGAAAAAGACGATATAGAATGATGAAAACAAAGAAATACATTATGAAAGACAGAACGAGAATATGACAGAATGATTAAAAACAAAGAAAAATATAAGAAATGTAAAGAACGAAAAGACGATAGAGTGATGAAAAGAAAGTAAAACATAATGAAAGATGGAAGTGACAAACATACGAAGAGAAAAACAAAAGTGGAAAAAAGAGGCCTTGGAAAGGTGTAAAGATAAATGCATCAGGCAAGCAGTATACGGTTTTAATTTCGCGCGAAAAATTTGACCCCCTGACCTCAGCTGCCATAGCAACAAGACCACTTTGATTCGTGGAGCGGTACGTTTGAGCCAGAAAAACTGCTCGGAATGTGAACGCTAACAAACCGTTCCTCAAGACCCGTTCCTCTGGAGCGGTCTAACTAAGACCACTTTCAAAAGTGAGTGAGAACGGGGTCTAAGACCCGTTCCTCAGGAACGGTTCTTAGGTGAGTGTGAACGGTCAAAGTGGTCCAGGAAGTGGTCTTCTGGACCGCTCCAGAAGACCACCTCGGGGAGGTGGTCTTGAGGAACGGGTCTTATTAAGAGCGGTATGGACCGCTCTAAACGTGCAATGTGAACGAAAGCGTACTTCAACCGGAAGTGAGCTAGTGACGTTCCGCGCGGGAAAAAAGCAAAGGCAATCGATCGGGCAGCCGGCAGGCACGCTACGGTACATCAGTTTGTATTCCGCGCGAAAAATTTGACCCGCTGACCTGAGCTGCCATAGCAACAAGGCCACTTTGAATCGTGGAGCGGTTTGAGCGAGAAAAACTGCTCGGAGTGTGAACGCTAGCAAACCGTTCCTCAAGACCCGTTCCTCTGGAGCGGTCTAGTGAGTGAGAACGGAATCAGAGCAAAAGTATACTACTTCTGGGTAATTAAGTTTGTCAAAATAATCTTCCCCACCAAAATTGTTCTTTTGGAGAGGAAGTCCGAACGGTTGCTGCTCACTAATTTTTAGTTTCTCATAAAAATTTGCAAATACAATCATGTAGTCATAGTGGATCAAAGTGGGCATAATAATCGAAATGGTCAAAACGATTGAAGTACAATGAATATTGTTTTGGAACCTACACACATTTTCACATCAATTTTGGATATCGAGACCCACCCCTTTAATGATGCTGATCAAAAAAATTAAATCACATTTCGGGGGGAAAGGGACACAAATTGTTATTTTTGGGGCCTACCAAATCCTTTGCTCTGATTCAATAAAACAATGTGTAACCAAAATGGTTATTTTTGGTCAATAAGTGGTCAAAGCTTTTCCGCTGCCTGTCCAAAGGCAGAGGGATAACCGTGACATGAGTAGGGTCATTTTTGGAATCAGTGCAGATACTACAGAAAGTTCACCAACACACACACCAAAGAGTTATCAAATCAAAGTTCTGTGATAACTCCTTGCACATACACACACACACTGAATCGACGATCTTACTTATGCATATTCATTACAGCGTGCGACCAGGCATTACGTCAGAATATATTAGCGTGAACTTTTGACCCCGCATGATGGCAAAAGCTTCTCGACGTTTTTTTTCGACGGGTGAAATTGTGGGGATCGCGCGATTAGTGGAGAGTCGCGCTCTGTGTGGGATGTGCGTTAGAGAAAGAGCAGTGTTAGGGAATAAACCAAATATAAAAAACGGATAGAATCTAGACTAGCTCTGATAGTGAATGTCAATCATTGTTACCATGACGATCCCTCTGAGCGCTAAGCTCCTCCTATAAGCACAATAAATGCTTATGACCCCACTTGTTGTACAAACCCTGGTCAGGAGCAGCTACAGTACAAGGCCTATGGTAGTCTTACAGCGCAGACTCTCTTGTACGACTGACCAGGGTTTGTGCCTGCAGCTACAGTACATGGCCTATGGTAGTCTTACAGCGCAGACTCTCTTGTACGACTGACCAGGGTTTGTGCCTGCAAACTAGGGCCGAGCGGAAAGAGGGTCTCCGATTTTTTATTTTTTTATTTTTAATTTTTAGTGTTTTTATTGAAAAACTAAACACAACATACATGTTTGAACAAAAGAAGGTAACAAATGAATATATGTACTTAACTACAACTACTCGATAATGAAAACCTATACTTAATTACAAGGGGGAAAGGGTAAAAGTACCCAACACAACACAACAATCACAAAACACTCAACAAAACTTATTTGCCGTCATCATGGGTCGGAGCGCGGGTGTGCGGGTTGTTTCAAAGTTCGTTGACACCCGCATTGAATTGAAGAGAGGGAGAGAGAGAGAGTGAGAGAATCAAACATCTCCACGAGGGGCCAAGAGCAAAGAGGGTCTCCGACTTGCCGTGGTATATTTCTTGGGTCGGAACGCGGGTGGTGGGTTGTTTCAAAGTTCGTTGATACCCGCATTGAATTGCGAGAGCGTTGTTTCAATCATATGGTGGCCCTCAGACTTACGGGTCGGGGCTGGCTGAATTTTTAATTCTCCATTTATAGGAAGGTAAAAAGCAGTAAAAGGATGATCACATAACCAGAGAGAGGCGAATAACACTGAGCTTATTACCAATTTAAGGCGAGCGCCAGATAGATCTGGCCTGTGAGAGGAAACAGAAGAGGAGGAATGAAAATTTTGGGAAAAGTGAGAGAGTGAGGGAAAGAATACTGGATAAAAGGTGAAAAGACGAGAGAGAGAGGGGGGGGGGGGGTCAAAAGATTTGCACTTTTAGACAGAAAAGAGAAAAGAAAAGAAAATGGAAAATAGGAGAAAAGAAACGGATCATGAGAAGGAGACTTGGGTGTGTAATGTTAATGATATTTATTTATTTATTTGAACAGACACCTTTGCATCGCTGGTACACACATCATATCATGCGGTGCGTTCACAGCAGTAAAAAAAAAAAGTTAAAAGCAACTTAAAAATAAGATGTAAAACATATATATGAAAATACATGGAGATAATAAAAGCAAAGAACATAGTGGAGCATAGCGAACTGAAGGACTTGAAAAGTCGTAAAGAGAGAGAGAGAGGAGTGAAACCGCAGAAACCGCACGCTGCGTTGTAAGAGCAACTTTATCAGCTGAGATGAATCCCTGGGGGACCATGCGGGATTAGGCACAGTGACCTCACTTCTGCATGCAGCTATATACTGCAAATTCTGGGTTACTTCAACACCCGTGCAAACTGGCAATCTCGCGGGTGAACTCACAACGACATCTAGACGTAATGTTGCGGTGCGCACGTACGTACGATAGAGAGCAGTCCAGGCAAACGACTAAAATAAAATGGCAGGAAGAAGACTTCCGGATTTCACACCAGGTGCGTCCTGTGCGTGGTGTGACAGCCTGCAGTTGGTGATTGTGCATGTCGTGGGTGCTCAATATCAACTTATTGCTTGCCTGGCAAAAGAGTAAGACATTTCTCTTTAGTTTGTTTCTAATCATTTCTTTGTTGTTGACCATTATAATTATTTCCTTGTCTAAATTATATTTTGGGGCTACTTCTTTTCCTAGTCTTCTGCTTCCATCTATAGCCTACTTCTGCTTTATGCGTTATTTGTATCTGCGTTATTTGTATCTGCAAAGACCGAATTAATGCCCCTATGCCCCAAACAAAATAGCAAATTTCTAAGTGTAGCCCTTTTTTTTTTTTTTTTTACTCACACGGTATATAGAGTGTGTTTCTTTAAACAGAAACCCTTTTCTTAAAAAAAGAAAGTGAAGGAATTGCTGCTCTCCAGATATGTTTGTTGACTTTTGAGGTATACTGGTACTTATCCTGTTAAGTAGAGGTAAATGCTATGTATTCTTTTGTTTTGCTTGTTATTTGAATGTTTTGAAGGGCATGATTTTTTTTTCTCTGACTTTTTTTTAACCTTTGTAATATCTTTTTACATTTGTAACTACATAATGCCTTATTTTACGCCATGTTCACTCACAACAAAATAATTATCAGTTATGTTATACCATAGGGGCGTTGCGCTTCAAACATTCTTTGTTTATGCACTGCTCCTGCTATGCATATTTCAATGTAACTCACTGACTTTTGTTACTTGTAAATGGTCATGTCGCATGGTGAAAAAATAAGCAAAACAAACAAACCCCAACTTTCTCCAGCAACATCTCGTCAAATAAAAATAACTTGCTTTATTGTAATGCATCATAAAAAAATGGAATTTTATCCCCTTTCATATGCTACCACATTTGTGATGGAGCATGGGATCATTGAACTAAACCAGTCATGCCAATTTTAAACCAGCAACGTAAAAATTGCTTTGCGCACGAGAGTACTAGGATCCATTCAATGAATGGCCATTCATTGAACCTCGCTGCTTTCATTTATATTTCTCTTGACTCGAGCGCACACTTGCTTGGACAGACAAGGCGGTCATTTGGAGAGACTTTGTGGCTAATGTTGGACTCATATCTCATTTAAACTTGTATACATGTTGAAAGATGAATAAGGAATCATCATAAAATATCACGTATCTTTTACATTGTGTCTTTATCACTTGTTTTGTTCTTTGCATTGTACTTAAAGGGCCCGTGTCATCCAAATGCAAGTTGATACCTGTTGGTGTGCAGTCCTGCATTCATCTCATATTTTGATATTTTAACTTCTAAATATGTTTCATAGACTTTTTAATATTTTTTGAAATAATTTTCGAAAACCTGCTAACCCCGCCCTCAAAAAATCCTCTAGCAGATCACTTTCCCCCTGTGACCGAAACACGCTTAAAAACAACTGAGGCAGGTAATTACTATATAACAAAAGAAAAAAAAAAATTTGGTTCTGATATATACCTACTTTATACAAATGAAAAAAGGCAAATATTTCATTTTGGGTAAATAGTTGAAAATCATAAGAATTACATGTATATGGAAGTGGGAGAAATTGAAGGAAAGAGAGAGAGTGAGAGTGAGAGAGAGAGAGAGAGAGAGAGTTTAGAGAGGTGGAAGAGGAATTCTGATAGCGAATTAAGATAAAAACAATAATTCTCAATTTCAAAATTTATTTCACAGCTTCATAAGAAATTAATGTGAGTGGTATGAAGTCCAAGAATGCAGGAGCTGATGCTATAAAATTCAGCTCAAGAGACCAAAATTCTAGGAGACCGACAGCCCACCAGGCCTCCCGGGCCTTCTGACATTTTTGTTTTGTTTCGTTTTGTTTTTTTTGTCTTTGTTTTTTCTAGGGTTCACTAGACAGATGGCCCATACGAGACCGAAATTTTCCCATTTAGTATGCAGGCCTATTTATTTGTTTCTTAGTCCTCGTTGGCTATCGGTCTCGTGGGCTGTCGGTCTAGTGAGATGAACCCGATATATAAGGCCGGGGGCTGTTTCATAAAGCTGTTCGTAAAGTTACGCATGACTTTACGAACGGCTTGAATATGAAGTGCCAGATAGGATGCCCAAAGTTTTTCCTGATGTTTTAAGAAAGTGTGACTGTATTTCTAATAACCTCAATTAAATCATTGCAAAAATATACTTTGCATTAAAAATGCTTGTCATAATTTGAATGTTAATCTAAATCTGCACAGTTCAACTTTAGTTGATGCAGTTAAATTAACTGAGCATCCAATTTGGCTTGTCATATTTAAGTCATGCTTAAAGTCATGCGTAACTTTACGAACGACTTTATGGTTCTCATTTACAAACATAACGTCAGGATGCAATGAAATATTTATTTTTAAAAGCACCAATGTGAAAATGGGGACACCGTGCAATGATGCGCAAGAGATTGGTAAAAACCAAATATATAGAAATAAAGAGGGGTGGAGTACGCTGATAGAAAAACAAAATACTGAGAGCAAACAAAATTAGACAAACTATGAAGAAGAGAATTGTTGGTATAAGTGTGGATCGTGTTGCATATCACTCTCAGCTTCTAGTGATTCATTTTACATATAACTCTTGATTTTGATTGTCACTCAATGTGCCAATATATTTTATAGTAAATAATATAATGAATATTATATTATATTATATTATATCATATTGTTTAATATAATAAATATTATGCCGTTGTAAATTCAGTGTCTGAAACAGTCATAGAGCAGAAGACAATTTTTCATATTTATCGTAGAGGGCGTATAAAATGAAATATGAATAAAAGCCTATATTACCTATAATATCTATACAAACAGTGGAAATTCTTATCCTTATTGCAATCAAGAGTTTAAAAAAAAATCAAAAGTCATAAATTTGACCAAAACCAGCATTCTAAAAATACCTGAAAAGTAAATTTAGACCCATTTTAAAATGTGACAACAACGTTTATAGTTTTAGCCGTGAAATTATCTTTCTACAAATGTATGTTTCCAAAAATCCTCACAAATTTCCCATGTTTGACCATTTGACAACGGACTATAAAACAGGCCCTGCATTACAGGGAAAGAGAAAACGAAGAAAGACATATAGTAGAATTTACAGATACAGTACAGAGATTGAAAGAAAATGGTCATAGAGGGTTTTAAAAAAAACCAGTCCGTGTACGTCGAACATGTGTTGATAAAGATAAAAATAAGTAGAACAGGTGAATATGCATGTGACACCTCTAATACATACATGTATTTTACATAATAGTAGAGAAGGGATGTTCTTTTGACTACCAGAACCATTGTGAAGGGTAGAATGAAGCGTTGTTTATTTTGCCCACTCTCTTTGTCTGTCATGTTCATAGTGTGAGAATTGCCGATTCATCAAAACACTGACTTCCATTCAATGGCCAGCCTGATACACGCAGCACGTGCATGCATGCGCTGCGCTCATTTACGTATACACAGCATACGGGGCTAAGGCCTAGGAGAATTCATCCATCGTAATTATTACTTCTCTCCATCATCAGCCATATAAATTATCTCAACATTAAACACATCAGCATTTATGATTTAGATGCATAAGCCAGTTCCATCGATATAAAAACCCTGATAGGCTGTACTGAGGAACTAAGGTGCTGAATATGAAAGTTATGTAATCAGTATTCATTGGTTTGTGCGCCAAGGTGCATTCCATGATGCACAGGTGGAAGCATTCTTTTGTAGAGGGGGAAACGAAAGCTATTCTAGACGGGTCACTTTACGGAAAAAAGTACCTCAACGCCAAAAAAATTGCAACAAAAGGTTTTTCAACGGTTTCCAGCAGTGTTTGATGTCAGGAATAACATACTAAAAATCTAAGAAAATCTTACCTTCGGAAAGTGGTTATTTTCAAAATGGCATCCAAGATGGCCGCAAGCAGAGCGGACCGAAAGTAAGGTATTATTTGGTTTATAGAGGTAATATTCAAGATTAAAAACACATTAAGTGCTCAGGATATCTATTGATACGCGTAAAAGTATTAAAAAGTACATGAGTAGCCTTACATTAATGACGGTACCTTAAATGGCCACCATTTTAGCATCCAAAATGGCCGCCGCGACCTAAAAATACCCACATATCATGAAATGTCTGTCCTTGAGATGTAGTTTTGATGTCTATACCTAGTTTTAGGGGGTCGGGAAACCCATTCAAACCACTTGTAATATGTTATGGGGGTCAGGAAAATTCATTCAGACCACTTACAATGTGTTATGTGGGTCAGGAAACCTGGAAATCCAAGATGGCATCTAAGATAGACATAAAAATGACATATTTTGGCATCACTTCCTATCATTTTAAAGAAAATTGGCTGCCAATTTGGACACCATTTTGGATTAAAAGGTTCTGACCCCATAACACATTGTAAGTGGTCTGAATGGATTTCCTGACCCCCATAGTACATTACAAGTGGTTTGAATGGGTTTCACGACCCCCTAAAACTAAGTATAGACATCAAAATTACATCTCAAGGACAGACATTTCATGATTTGTGGCTATTTTTAGGGTTCCATGACATTTGCTCCTGCGACAATTGCTCCGGTCTAACTTTGCCATGTTAATCCTAAACCTAAACCTAACCCTAACCCTAATCCTAACCCTAATCCTAATCTTCACATTGTCCTGAACAAAAAACAAATCATGACCTTGACCTTAACTTTTGACCTTTCGAGATATGGACGGAGGAGCAAATGTCACAGGAGCAAATGTCGTGTCACCATTTTTAGGTCGCGGCGTTTTTAGGTCGCGGCGGCCATCTGGGATGCTTAAATGGTGGCCATTTAAGGTACCGTCATGAATGTAAGGCTACTCCTGTACTTTTTTAATACTTTTACGCGTTTCAATAGATATCCTGAGCACTTAATGTGTTTTTAATCTTGAATATTACTTGTATACTCCAAATAATACCTCACTTCCGGTCATTTTTAAGAAATTAGCGGCCATTTTAGACGCCACCTTGGATTTCCAGGTTTCCTGACCCCCATAACACATTGTAAGTGGTCTGAATTGATTTTTCGACCCCCAAAACCTAGGTATAGATACCAAACTTACATCTCTAGGATGCATTTGTCATGATTTAAAGCTATTTTCAGGTGCTGGCGGCCAGAGCGCGTGAAAGAGAGAGTTGTGACACGCGCATAATAAGCCTATGCGTAAGCGGTCTTTGTTTAAAACATGGCGGATCATGGAGCTCCCAGTTATTCCCTTTCATATACATTCTCTATGGGAAGGAACCTGAAGCTCCATAAAATGACTGACCAATCAGAAGCGACCTCCAATGTCGCAACTCTCCATTTGTATAGTTCTGCTTGCGGCCACCTTAGACGCCATTTTGAAAGTAACCACTTTCCGAACGTCCGATTTTCTTCGATTTTTAGTATGTTATCGCTGATATCAAACACTGCAGGAAACCGTTGAAAAACCTTATGTTGCCTTTTTTTTTTGGGGGGGGGGGGGGGGGAGGGGGGTCAAACCCTATATTGACCTGACTATTCAGAGAGCAATTCTTCATCATTTTGGGAGCGATTGTTCTAAAAATCACAAAGTGGGAGCTAGCTCTCCATGTTTTACAGATCTATGAATATTTGGGGTCATGTGTCATGTGTTAAAGGAAACCAAAACCCAAGGAGAGAATCAATGTTATTGGAAAGTGAATTCAGAGAAGCACTTTACAAAAAGTTTCATTAAAATTGGTTAAAAAATGAGAGAGTTATGGAAGTTTGAAAAGTCTCGTTTTACTTTCTATGGGGATCCTCAAATTGGCAAAATTGCTTCAAAATGGCTGATTTTGTGAATAACTCTCCATTTGTTTTGTACACAGATTTTCAGATTTTCCCCATTATCTTTCAAGGTGCAGTTAATCTCCTTCTGAGCTCAACATATATAATGGGAAAATGTATTTTACACCACATATGTCGAGTTCAGGAGGAGACAAGGAGCACCCTGAGAGATAATGGGGAAAATCTGAAAATCTGTGTACAAAACAAATGGAGAGTTGTTCACAAAATCAACCATTTTGAAGCAAATTTGCCAATTTGAGGATCCCCATAGAAAGTAAAACGAGACTTTTCAAACTTCCATAACTCTCTCATTTTTTAACCAATTTTAATGAAACTTTTTGTAAAGTGCTTCTCTGAATTTTCACTTTCCAATAACATTGATTCTCTCCTTGGGTTTTGGTTTCCTTTAACTATACGTATTGGTCTATTTTATGGTTACATGTCGTTTTTCCGAAGGTTAATATAATTATTTGCGAAGGCTGGTTAATCTGAAGGTTCATTAACCCGAAAGGTGCGTTATTCCGATGGTTCGTAGTTTCGAAAATGAAATAGACCCTTGTATCAATTTCGGAATTACGAACCTTCAGAATAATGAACCCCTGGCATCTGAAATTTGTGTTTCGGAATTATGAACCTTCTAAAACGACCCTTCTGAAGAACGAGTGCCCCTTTTCTTTAGCCATGGCAAGTAGCAGCCAGAAGAACCCCGCTTGGATATTAGTGACGATTCCAAAGGTCCTCAGCACTTATCTCAAAGGGATGAGAAATATAGAGGCGATATATCACGTGATTCATTGGGACGATTTCAGCCTGGAAATGGACCCGTATGTGGCGAAGATAGACGCAATGCTTGTAACAACCTACGACATGCCAGAGCTGTCCTCCACACTGTTGGAACGGATGACAAATTTAAAGGTAGTATCTAAATCGACTTGTAAGAGAAATTTACTCAATCTTGCTAAAAGACGGAAAATGGGACTACACTCATGTGACATGAAAGTTTCGTATCCGGACAAGTACCCCCTGGACAATTATCCCCCAGGACAACAACCCCCAGGGTAACTACCCCCAGGACAACCCCAGGACAACTACTCCCGGACAACTACCCCTGGACAATTACCCCCGGACAACTACTTCCCGGATTTCTTATACACATTTATTTGTGCAGTGCGTGTGACTTTCAGCAAAATTGAGTCGATTTCTTATTATTTTGATGATTCCAAAACTTAACAATATACATTAATTCTTACCTAGTGTACTACGTAATGAAACAACTCTCCTAATCGCTTCCAGACAGTTTCTCTCGCAATAATCGCATGACCAGAACTCAACTTTATCTGTTATGTGGTTGGGCTATTCCACATATTTGCATATTTATTGTATGGTGATTAAACCCATTATGGGAAACGCAAGAGGGGATGGGATGGGGAGACCCTCAACTATTTGAGGAGGAAGAGGGTTGGACATGGCCGAAGTAAAAAAAAAAAAAAAAAAAAAAAAGGAGAAATCTAATTATGTATGTTGTAAAACTGTCGTCATTCTCTGTTTCACCATTATGATTGTTATGAGTAATAGTAACTGACATTGATTGAACAAGGGTTAACAATCCCTACATTTTATTTATTTATTTATTTAATTATTTATTATCATTACTATTCATTTTTTGGGGGGCGGAGGGCCCTCTTTAATCAGGGCAGTTCTTTTTTCATTCCTTTTCTCCTTTTATACGCTTTTATTTGTGACTTATCAGGCTGTGGTCACCGTGACGAGTGGCACAGATCACCTTGACCTTCCTCTGCTCCGGAAGTACAACCTCAAGGTTTATAGTGGGAGAGGAGTAAATAGCGATGCGTGTGCTGACATGGCCTTCAACCTTCTACTCTCTGCTGCAAGGCGAAACGCTGAAAGTATGATGAGTTTAGTTCCAAAACATGCTATATAAATATAACTAAGTCCCGAGAAAAACTCGCTTTTTCATGTCCCCTATCGCACAATAGTAATTTGGAATGAAACTTGGTAATATTGCCCTAAGTGTACTAAATAAGTAAATGGACGAATAAATAAATAAATAAATAGATTCATTAATTAATATATATTTATTTATGAATTCAAATTTTCAATAAATTATTATAAATTCAATATTGAACTTCTTTCAGAGTTAGCGCATGTTTCTACTGGATATTAGTGAATTAATAAATAAAAAAAAAAGAATTTTGGTGAGAAATATAGCATGTTTTGTCACAAAACTCTGAATCATGCACACTTTATTTTTACTTCGCAATTACACAGCATTATTTAAGAATTTACCCCTATCACTATCAACTTTTCATGACCAGAACATCCTTAGTTTTGAGATATCGCGGTTCTTGTGGAAGAAACCATTATATGATTAGAATATCACGTTCCGCAAAATGCCATTTTCCCATGGCTTTCAAGACCCCTATAATTTTTGAGTTGATATACATGTACTTTATATAAACTAGTTGATATAATTCAAGTTTTCTGAATTATTCAGTCATACCCTTAGCCCACCTCTCGGCAGCTACATCAAATGACATTGTGGAAAAAGTGTTCCAAACTCTTGGGTATGAAGTCACCGGTTCTACCCTGGGCGTTGTCGGCATGGGAGGTATCGGGTACGAGGTTTCGCGGAGGGCTGTGGGATTTAAGATGAACACCTTGTACTACAGTCGCAGAAAAAGGTAGTATGGATGAGATAATAATGGCGAAAAAATATGTTTAACAAAATTTACATGACTGTTAGCCACCCAGCCGAATTTTACGAGAACAATTTCTTTCTTCTTCTTCTTCTTCTTTTTTTTTTTTTTTTTTTTGGGGGGGGGGGGAACATTAAGCCTGTGAAAACTGTGATAACTGGTTACATGTTGTATTTGCTTGTCGGATATTTTTAAACGTAATCATGAGTCTAAATATGGAATATGTTTGTTTTTTTGTAAGCAAGTGTTGGAGACATTTGACCCCTCCTCGTTCAAACAATCGTGGATCTGCCACTTGAACATTCTAGTAAAAATTGTTATATCTATGGAAGCTTAGCAACTTTTTTTTTTTACTTCATCACGTGCAAAATTAATTTTTGTTCCTTGTGAGATGTTTATTCAACGTTTTCACCAGGTCATAAATTCACAATATTCATCACCACATTCACATTGGCTTGAACGAAACTCAGCTTTATCTCTTATCAATTACTATGTCTAGGACTGCAGCTGATGAAGACGAAGTAAAGGCAACCTACTGTTCCTCGCTAGATGAACTCCTTCCTCAAGTCGACTTCCTGGTTCTTTGTTTACCACTCGCAGAAGAAACAAGACATGTGATGGGAAGAAAACAATTCCAGAAGATGAAATCAAATGCTATCATTATAAATGTGGCAAGAGGTAGGGGACTGTTATGGTTCGTTGTTAACCAAATGTTCCAATGGTAAATTAGAATGCCCCTTGTTAATAGAGTTAGCACTTGGAAGTTTGATTTTCTTTCATTTTATCATTCATGTCATTATTTTGTTGTTTTGTTTTGTTATGTTTTGTTTTGTTTTGTTTTGTTTGTAGTTGTTTTATTTTTTATTTTATTTTGTTATTTTATTTATTTTACTTATTCATTTATTTTTCATTTTTTTTACTTTTAAATTTTAAATTTTTCATTTATTTTTTTTGGGGGTGGGTTAGGGTTGGGAATGGCGTTCGAAATTTCTTTCTAAGTAGAACATAGAGTTGCTCAGAGACGTTATATCTACTGGAAGATTTAGGGCGGGGGTAGGCACAAGCGGCTTATACCCCTTTTGAAACCCAAGTGGCATACCATAAGTAAACAGCTCCAACAACTCCAAGAATGTGCCCCTTACTTTTGGAGTAAAGATGAACCAAGAAAAATCAGGTGACCGGGGGGGGGGGGGGGTTAAAAAATCCTGGACCCGCCCCTGGCTATATTTTAATATGTGATATTTTCAATTCAATTTTCAGTTTAATGACATTTATTTCCAACTTTCCAATATACATGTAAGTGTACAGAGTAATAAATGAACAAAATAATGTACATGTATTTTTAACAAAAATATGACAAAATATACATTCATGTGGTAAATACATAGTTGGAGGACACACTTCTAAAAGTAAAAGCTTGGGGCGAGGGTGCCCTTAGTACATAATACATGTACTACATAAAAAGGAAATTCAAATTCAAATTCAAATAACCACATACAAATTCAAATAAATAACCACATTCAAATTCAAATAACCACATACAACAACAAGAAGAAAAGAGGTAACATTCCTAGACCACTGAGCTTGATTGGAGGGAAAAAGAAAAAAAGAAAGAAAAGAGGGGGGGGGGGGGGGAAGGTAAATGTTGCCGGGGGGGGGGGGGTGGAGAATGAAGATGCGAAATTAAAGGAGTATGGAAAAGAGAAATATTCATATGTGCAGTACAAGACAGAAATATCATTACTCTCATCTTTAATTTCAGTTGGCTTTATATCATCATTATTATTGTTTTCTTAAAACTTAGGAGAGCTGATCGATCATGATGACCTCCTTGACGCGCTTAAAAGCGGTGTCATCGCAGGAGCTGCCCTTGATGTGACCGAACCTGAACCTTTGCCTTCGGATCATCCATTGCTGCATATGCCTAACGTTATAGTCACTCCTCACTGTAGTGCTTTCACGATGAAGACTAGGGAGAGGTCGTTTCGAAAAGCAATGGACAACCTTTCAAATGCCCTCTCACATGTCTCATAACTTAAACTTTCAATATTATGCAAATATTTATGATAATATCATCAGAGCCCCGTCTTATAAATAGTTGCGATTGATTGCAATAATTTGAATTGATATCATCGCAACTCTGTATCAAAAAGATAGGAGATGCGATGGCTATCAAGTTACGACTGATTTTAATCAATTGCAACTCTTTGTAAGACAGGGCCCAGGTTTGTGGATTTCTCATCATCAGAAGAAAAAGCGCGGCTTTTTTTCTAAACTGAAAGGATCACCACGATATCTTTGATTTTACTATGCTCTTTAGCATAATACCAATGTAAGATATTACATTCTTGCCATTGTTACTCACCTAAGTAGGGAGGTGCGCGCCCAAACGGGGAGCGTTATCATTTTCTTGTTGGACAACCAAAGGCTGGCAGGTTGTGGGTCCAATACGAAGAAGGATGCCTTCACATCCCCTATTCGGCATTTCGTAGATCTGGAGAGAACGATTTAGTAATAACTGTAGCCATACTGGAGCACATAATAAAATTGGGTGTTTGTTTTAACTTTCTTAGACAGACAGTGGGATTAGAATAATCATTTGTAAAAATCACATATATTTCTGATTGGTATACTTATTTGGATGTTTAGAATGAGTGAATTATTTATAAATCAAATCAAGTTTAGGGGGTCTATGTTCATTAAAGATAGCGCTTGACCTTTTCTTACACGCCTCCGTACTCTCCTCCCCTCTTTCCTTTTCCATCTTTCTCTATCTCTCCCCCCCTCTCTCTCTCTCTCCCTCTTGCAATACCTATTTCTCTCTCTCTCTATCTCTCTCTCTCTCCCTCTCCCACTCCCCCCCCCTCTCTCTGTTCTTTTCTTCTCTCTTTTTTTTTGGGGGGGGGGGGGGGGCTTGAATGGGGGTGGGCCTTGGTTTCGAGTATGTTTTCGAACCGACTTTGAGATAATTCTGGAATGAAGATAGAATTATAAACTGAGACTGTGACGTCCATGCACCTGTTTTGAAACGATTAACAGCGCCATCATTAGACAATAACATGCACAATGAGTATAAAACGTAAATGTGTATGATTAAAGTTTATAGTATAGCTTTTCCTGCCCATTTTCGTCACCATTTCATTCAATTTCAAAAACTGTGTTTTCAATTTCGTCCCGAACACTGTGGAATGTGCGAATGCTCGTTTCAATTTTGAAACATTGTCATTCAGTTGCGTGCTTTAATTGTTTTCGTAGACTGCAATTCAAAGTCGTCGATCACAGTTAGTAGCTGAGCACGAGACAGCAAAATCAATTTCATCTATTATTAATTTTCGTCAAAGTATCACTTAAAACCATCTCCCAGATATATGGTATAATTCTATAATTATTGCCTTAATTGAATCGTTACTCATCACATTTACGTCGCTTTTATCATACATAAAACACATGTCTTCGTTGTTTATGTGTGATGGCAAGACAATGAGTACATATTATCTTAACGGGTACAAATATCACGAGAAAGTAAAAAAATAAAATAAAAATGGTTCAATAGCTGGTTTACCCTCCATAATTATAAAGGCCCATATAACACTTGACGAATTTGAATGAAAAAATAGTTAATTTGTTTGACAAAATAATTAATTTGTTTGACAAAATGACGAATTTCATCCTAGCATTCCTAACCCGCCCAGCGGCAGAGGCGAATTTCAGTGACAATTGACGGATTTTAATGCTTAATTTTTAAATTTGATTGACAAAAAACGAATATGAATTACAATTTGACGAAATTGAACTGAGAATTTAAACGTAGTAAGCTTCTCCAGAAGATATTGAATTGAAAGTTGATGAAATTAAATGAAGAGGTGACAACCAACGAGTTTAGGCAGCAAAAGCCATCAGTCGAAAATTATAATTCGCCCCCATTTTTAATGGAAATGCTGGATTGAGGAGGGGTGAGTAGAAACAGGAAACGGGAGATCAATCTTCAATATAAACGTACTTAGAGAGTTAGACTGGCTCACAAACGAACTTTTTTCAATGGCTTATTTTGACTGTGCATAAAAGGTGACTGGCTATTCTCAGTAAAATTATTTTGATAAAAGTCGTATCGGACAGTTTACAATGATTAACATTTCTGTATGTTATATTCACTTCTGTCTTGTATATTATTTTATATGCATTACACGCGGTGTGGAGCATTATGTAATTATCAACACGAATTATTTCGTGATACTTTTTTTTGTGATTCTGATATCGCACATGACATTTTGAATCGGGTTGGAAGCAAAAAAAAAAAAAAAAAAAATCTTTTCGATTATTCTTGTCTCCCTTGTGCGGTCATTATGTTTCATTGTACTTTGAACGAGTATTGAGCATTGTTTGGGATTGAAATGCGCACACAATGCCATTGATGATTATCTGATTTATTATCATCATTATCTATATGATAAAGATGAGATTACATACATTTGTACTTTAGCTTTCATTCTGTTTCTTTGTTATTGTTCCTCATTTCGTGTAATTCAAGTATCTTTAAGTTTTCGTCCAATGATTGATAGACAAAATTAATATTAATGAACGCCATTACGTGGGAGAAATGAAAATGGTTATGACCGTTTTACTCTAACTTTCATTCGCTTTTTATTGTTCCTCATTTAATGTAATCCAAGTATCTGTATGCAGTGATTGATAAACGAAGTTTGATGAAACGCAATTTGCGCGGGAGAATTTTTGTGTGCACGGTCGAAAAAATCAGTGAAAGATTAATATAGCAGAATGGGGCTAGATCGATTTAAACCATTCCAGTTTGTTTATTACCAACTTGTATGGAGCCCCCATTAATTAACCCCAATGTCAGCGTAGCATAATATATTACAATAGTTTTGGAACATTGATTTGGTTGTTTACTTTTGACTGTGCGAGGTAGAACTAATGAGACGCAGAGAAAATAATAGGATATTTTCATACTAAGACATTGTAATTGGGTGTAAATATAGCGCAATTTATACACCCATGACTTGCTTTCAAAAGATTTTGAGCTGTTTATAGGAAACTCGATATCTTGCTGCTATAATTGGCCATTAATTTCTAGCCAGTTTGTAACCTTATCCAGCAATCAATGATGAGTTGTAAACACTGGTATATTTTTATTTATTCATTTTTGTCTAGGTAGCTTTAATCAATTTTATTGAAGTTAGATCAAGCGTATACTGTTGCCATGTTCAGATTTATTTAGAATTATAGTATAGGCATTATTATCGTGGTTCAGTCGACAGGTCATTAGACTGGATAAGACGGTCCTCGGTTCGAGTTCAAGCCAACAGCATTTTGGCATGATATTGATCTACATTTGCACTCTAAACCGAGTTGTTAGCGCCACCACACTCTTTTTCTTTCTCCCCAGTTCTCTCTCTCTCTCTTTTTAATTTATGCTCTTTCTCCGCTGGTCGATTGGGGGTGGGGGTGTGGGCAGGAGCACAGTGTGGGTCCGGACTCTGGACATTGAAGAGGCACTAGTGTCATGGGGGTGTGGTGGGGTGGGGGCACCGGTCATACTATGTGGATGAAATGCGAGAGAAGGCGGCCACCGAATGATCGAAGTGTTTGGAAGGGTTTCGTATGATTTCTTTGTTAACGTTTCCTGCACCTTACATTTTCTTTCTTCCTTTTGTCGTTGCCAGTTGATTGGGAAGGGGGGGGGGGCAATGGCGTTGTGTGGTTCAAGACATTGATGGGGCACTTTGGAGCCTATAACACACAAGCGTAGCTTTCTTCTTAAGCTCCTTCATATTCACTTTTTTTTTTTTTTTTTTTTTTTTAGCCTGGTCTTCTCAATTAATACTGCATGCAAACATACAAATACGAGGTACTTCTTTTATTTTCTCTTACTCATCATCGGATGGGGCCACGTACCCCGAGCCCACCGGGGCTACGCCACTGCGTCGGTGTAACGACGGTTCATCGAATAAGGAGAAGCCATCAATTGGGGATGTCCTCCCGACAAGCAAAATCCCATGCGCTAGTTAATAGTTCATGTACTGTCGTGTATAATGTTAGCGTGTCTTCCTCATCATTCTGTCACCATTTCTTTTCGAATATGATAATCCTCCATTGATTAACCCTGCCAACACCACGGGCATAAAATGTAGTGCAGAGAATATCATACATGCAAATCAACCATTAAACATTTACGCAGATTGCTTGAATGTATTGTATTTCATTTATTCATTTAAGCAGGGTAAACACATATTTGAACTTGAAGCTGTTTTTCAGCAAGGTCGTGAACTAAATAATGATAGACATACTAGATGCAAGGTATTTGAAGAAAGTCTAAATTACTATCAAAAGCCTGAATTTTCGAGGAAAGTCACATAACAGTGTTGTATAATATTACAGGGAAAACCCCTATATTGCACTGTTAATGTTGGTCTTTATTTCATATTTGTGACCTCCACCATAACGAAATCATGGCGTAACTCCCATAAAGCAAGGAGCTTGTATTGGGTACACAAGACAGATTAACACGATACACGCAACAAAGAAACAAAAGAAACAAAGAGACAGGATGAGAGAGAGAGAGAGAGAGAGAGAGAGAGAAGGGGGTGGAGAAATCGAGGAGGAACAGAGAGAAAATCAAAGGAGAGTACTAATTAACTAAACTGCATGCAGATGCTGGGGGCGATTTGTTCTTTCCACTCTCGCTCTCCCGCTCTCTCCCTGCCCCCTCCCTCCCTCCCCATCGCTCTCTTTCACCTTAGGGAGCACTACCGCCCCCCTTATGCTGCCCCACTGGCTGTACAGCACATGAAGCTCCACGTGACCTGTTAATGTTAAATCGACTGATCTAGATGTTTTGTCGCCTCATATGAATTAAACTATTTTGGGGAGCACTTACTCGTACGGCCATCCAGCACCGCGGGACAAGGTATATGGATCTAAATCAAATTACGAGGTAACAGCACAATACAAACATGAGGTAAGAAAGGATGGCCCGTGGGTGGTGTTCTTTACTACAGTCTATCGTCTCTGTTTGTCTGGCCATTTGTTCTTCTTATGTTCTTACTTCTGATGATTTTGTTCTATCAACCGTCTCATCATTACAATAGTTATTGCTCATTCTCTCGATCTCTATTTCTCGACCCCCCCCCCCCACCTCACTGTCTGTGCAATCCACTATAAATTTTTCCCTCTTTCTCCCTAGTCTCTATATCTCTCTCCCCCTCTTTTTCCTCACTCCTCACCACTTTCTCTCTCTCTCCACCGTTCTCTCACTTTCTCTACTCTCTCCTCTTAATTTCTCTCCCTCTCTCAACATCTCCCCTTTCATTCTCTCTCTCTATCTCTCTCTCTCTCTCTATCTCTCTCTCTCTCTCACACACACACACACATGCACACACACGCGCGCGCACGTATACACACCCTTTCACCCACTCACTCACTCACTCTCCTCCTTCCCCTAATTCCTCTGGCCACCACCAACACTTCTTTCTACTCTCACCTGTTAACATGGTTAACATCATGCAACATCATGCAACATCATGGAAGGGACGATTTGTTGTTCTGACTATCATGACTATAGCACGTTTCCCATTGTGAAGTAAGTTTTTCCCCAAAACGCGAGAGACGACTTATTAGGCCAGATCCATCCTCGGTTATCTATTTTTGTGCAAGATGCTTGTGTCGTATTTCTGCTGAAGTTGAATAAAACCAGGTTACTTTTAGAAATATGAGATCTTGATTGATAAGGGAGACACCTAGCTAGCACCTTCAACATTTATTTTTTGGTAACATCTGTCAATATCACTTTCTGTCTGCAATATCTTTATCGTATATGAAAACAGAAATAAATACTCATGAGTTGGAATGATGGGATTATGGAAATATTGTTCTCTGTATGAATGCAATGAATATATTGAAATAGATGTGATGAAAATATTAGGGCTAAAACCATTTTTTTAAAATCCTGATTTATGTTATAAAATGATTATAGTGCAGTAGTCAAAACACGACTTTTTTTTTCATCTCTCTCTTTCTCTCTTTCTCTATTTCCCCCCTCCCCACCCCTGTTTCTAAGTCTCGCTCTTTCTATCCCTACCTCTTCTGCTCACTGTTTTTCTTTACATAGCTCCTATAGCAATATCAAGCGTGTAATTCAATTATAAATTTCTTCAGTGAGTGCCTTTTTACATGACCTACTTCTGTTAGAATGTACTCCCTCTCTCCTTTTTCTTTTTTCCACACGATACTAACATCGAGGTCAGCTACCTCATGGAAACGATCTTAACTTTCTATTGAGCGAGAACGGTAAAAGAAATCGAAAATGTATTATCTTCTTTTAATGAAGAAAGGGTCCTAAGGCTCTAATCGAGGTACTGCTTTCCTTCTCCTTGCACACTTTGCCAGTCTTCATATCAAATACTTTGTGTTACAGTCACAGCTCACAGTGTATACTGGCAATGCCGTGTCCACAGCTGCGGGCGGGTTGTGGGCCAACCCCTGCGGTTCTTACGCCCTTCTCACGATCCCTCTTGGGCGTCTTGCACCCTTATGAAAATTCGACTCCCTTATCTGTAAGATGCAGGGAGCTGAACGTATAACCTAGTGTAGGTGCCACGCAAATGCCAGATGCATGGAACGCTCGTTTACGGCGCCACATGGCTTCGTGAGACCACAGCAAGAAGCACGTGCGAAGTTTGCAAAAAAATGAAAATAAACAATGGATGCAAGAGTCACGTTCCTTCAAAAAACAACATCAAACAACAAAAAAGCAAAAAACAAAAAAATAAAAAATAAAAATAAAACAGTGGCCAAATGCAGAGACTGTTGAACATCTTCAACAGCCTTCTGCAGCCGCTCGTGTGCTCCAGCGGGCCTGGAAAAGAAAAAAAAAATCATCTCTGCGTTCGATTGGCCCGACCCTTGTATCTTCTGAGAAACCGCCATTGACCAGTCGGAGCTTTCAGATAACCTTCTTCTGCATGGATGACAAAGGATCTTGCATGAAAGTCCTTAGAATATCCTAGAAAACAATCATGTACATATGTAATCCCCCAAATACAGTCATATAGGGGCCAACATCTGAAATCCCATTTAATGCAATCATTTACATCTTAAATCCTAGAAATGCAATCATGAATATCTTAAATCCTCAAAAATACAGTTATGTACATCTTCATGAGATGTGAAACAATTATAGCAAAGTTGGAGAGTGGTGAAGAGTTGTCCTGAAAATGAAAATGATACTAGAGATTTCAGGGTCGAGCGGTTTCACCACTTGACTGGAATGCGAAGGTCATGAATTCGATCCCTTTCTCGCATGGGATTTTAAAAATCTACATCACTTCGTGGGCCATAAAGGGGTATGGTACCTGGAAAGATACAAACGTCGGTACCAGGTGTGTCCCTGTAAAAGGCGACTGGATGGAACACTCCTCAGGGTGTACAGGCCGATTGTTTTATTCTGATTGCATACGTGACTGTGATAATAATGAGCCCTGAAAAGCCCGCAAGGCATTTTCATTAAAGGCATACGGTAGCATTACTCGAAAATTATTATTTTTTAAAATTTCCTGAATTCATGACTTTCATACACACAATTACAAACGTTAATGTTATGATGGAGAGGTTTTGACTTTTTATGCCAATCACTCCTGCAGATATCAAGATATTTCTGATTGAAAATATAGATCGCACACCTGTTACCTGGTATGGGTTTGAACTTTCTGGAGCGCGCAGAGAGTACTAGTATATCGTGGACAAATCAGTGCAGTCTACGCTGTACATCGCTCACCACCGCCCTGCGTGTATTGTGTGTATAACGTGTATAACGCTGTTAAAATCGAAGTGCTTTTGTTTCTGTTATATTTTGCTTTGAAAATTTACATTATAGATTTCAGAAGGGATACATGTACAATTTGACCGACGGGACAGATATCAGAATCTCAGGTTTGACTGTTAAATAATGTTGCGCAGGTTGACTCATCATGCCATGTCTAAAATATTTTCTTTCAAAGTACCAGCTACTGAAAAATACTGCATATGAAATAACAATAATGATGGCTCTAGAATTTCATTCCTTTGTTGTGTTTCTCACTTGTTGAAAACAGGGTGAATAGTTGTCACTTGTCACCGCAGGGTCGATGGAATTCGATGCTATAGCCACCCCCTAAAAAGAGAAAAAAACCTTAAACAAACCAACACACAAACAAAACAAACTCTGATAGTATGCATATTATACATGGGAATTGAATAATGAATAGATACAGGGAAATCTATACGTCTAAAACAAGATAAGTTTACAATGTTTACAATTTTCTTATGTCATGTGTACACTGTAAAGCGATACGTGCCAATGTATGTATATTGTTTGGGAGAAGTGTATGTGCCACAGACGTATCGGCCCAGACTACAGAGCGCGCGCGCGCGCGAGAGAGAGAGAGAGAGAGAGAGAGAGAGAGAGAGAGAGAGAGAGAGAGAGAGAGAGAAAGAAAGAGAGAGAGAGAGAAAGAGAGAGAGAGGGGAATTCTTCTTTGGTATGATTGTTTTGCCTGGACTACATTTTGGACATAAATATTGTTATGCGAGATATTCATTTCATAGCCTAAGTCCTTTAAAAAATGATATACCATCACATCATGGCTTGCATTTACATATCCGAAACACAATCTTTGTTAAAATAAAAAATAAATGAATAAAAAGGACGATACAAGACACAATCTTTGTTTAAAATAATACATGTATTTAAACGGGAGGACATAGGACACGAGACAGTGTGGAGTGAATTCAATGTAAAACAACAAGAGCAAAGAGTGTTTCAAAACAATCACCAGCTGTTTAACACTTAGCCCTTGCTCACGAATTATGTTTCTATAATTTCAATAAAATCCCTTTTTGTACCAGTAAATACGATAATAAAGATTGATGTTGATAAATTAATTTTTTAAAATCATAATCATCATCATAGTAATGTCCATCGACACGATATTTTCATTTGATTTTACAGGTTTTCACTATCCTAATAGGCCTGTTTATTATCCCCCATTGAAAAAATATCCTTCTTTCAAAGTACCTGATGCGAACACTTACAGAGTAAGCCACAGCACGTGAAGAAACACGCTTGTGTATTTTATCCCAATGATCCGGGTTTTTTTAATGGCATGTAATACCTAAATACCTAAATATAACTTCAAAATAAAGGAGATTTCTTGGTATACATGTCAACAGTATAACACAACCAACCCCGTGACATGTTCATCAACCATATATGATTATTCTGACGAAAGTGTAATTGGATCTCATCGTTCAAACTCGACGTTTTTATGATCAATTTGTGGGCGTTGTGGTTTTCGTGTATGGGTTCCCCGGGAAAAGTGATTTCCTCTATAGATACACGGCATGGGGCATGATGGGGTGGGGTGGGAGGAGGAGGGGCGAAATAAATGTTCGATATTCCAAAGGCTTTAAATTTAAAAAAAAAAAAAAAATCAGATTTGAAAGTATAGAGCTTCATCAATCTAACAGTGAAAAAAACCAATCCGAGAAGTCCGTGATACTGATATCCCAAACTTGAAGAGAACAATCCGTAAAAAACTTTTGAATTCTAGTTAAATTTTCCTTCCTTTTTTTTCCGAAGAATGAAATATCAATATAGATTATTTTTTACTATCCCCTACCCCCTCTCATTCTTCTGTCCCTTATTTCCATCTTCTCTTTCTCGTCCGTATAATGGGAGAAGTGGAATGACGTTGTTGGAGGTGCCTTATATGATTAGTCAAACAGAGTATGATTAATGGGCAAAACTCACTGCAAGAGCACGTCAGGCATATTTATTGAATTTGATATATCTGATGAATCGAACCATTCCCCCCTTTTCCCTCGAATATTCTATTTATCGACTTTCACGGATTTTGTCATCTTGTGCGGAACTCAAGATATTAATCTTGACATATACACATAATACACGTAAGCTATATTGGTCTTTTATTTGTAAATAGAGCACCTCGAGTGCGTGCTACTGCAGACGTAGTAAAAGGGGCTTTGGAAAACCACATGTAGCCACATGCGGATATTCTTCTAACGATTGAAAATATATATAGTTACAACTTGTGGGACGGAATCACCCTCATCAGCAATAATGCTGTTTTTCGTAGGGGTCCATTAGTTAGAGAGGAGGGGGAAGGGAGGGGGCAATGAACCATGCCCCTAGCATTCCTTTTGTTGTCACGCTTGTTGGTACGCCTAAAAAAAAAATTGTCGGTGCAATAACGTGCGTGTGACAAAATACAAGCTACAAGGTTTTCAATGGTTAGTTGACTTTCAAATTTCACTTCTTACAAATGTTACATGCATTGACTATATGACTAAAAGGAAAACGAAAGCCCAGACATTTTTATTTCATGGTATGTAATGGTCACAAATCATCGTTGTGCGGTATACATTTGGATTTTGCAATTACATCTTTTTTTTACACACATTTTAAGTTTTCGACGAATATCGTACTTCTAGAATCCTATGGCTTAAAAAAAAAGAATCCTCAATACGTAATTACGATACTTGCGAAAAGGAAATATTGAAATACTGAAATATTTCTGAAATTTAAAAAAAAATATTATAAGTAGAATTTTAAAAAAATGTATTTCCAGAAAATTTGATTGTGAGATTAAACCCCCCCACCAAAAAAAAAAACAACAAAAAACATGTGTACACGAGGAAAATGTTATTTGAAATTTCGTTCTTAAAGAAAAGATGAACACAACTGAATCACCAAGCAATGATAAATAAAGTGATTTTTACACTAAAATTGGTAAAATGTAAATAGAATACGTTGTGAATCAGTGGAAGGATGATGCGGAATCACTTTTATTGAATTTTAACCTGTTCCTAATCATGCCTATTGAAGAGATATGAGCATGTTATTAGTATCAAGTTCATGTTCATTTTTCTAATGAAATCTTGAAACGGAGGCGTAGGAAGCGGGGAAGATGTAGTAACTAGGGAATTCTTACAAGAAATTAATAATTAGGGCTGACGTCATCTTCCGCTCCTTCCTGTCTGTGCAGAAAACCCCTTCATCTATTATACTGCATTCTTTGCAGTTGCTATCTAGAAAGAAAAAAAAATCACTTTTTGGTCCGAAATTGAATACTAATGCATTCTTTACAAAATGGACATCTCAAAAATTTCTTTTTAGCGCGAAAAATGAATACTAAAAATTTGAAAGAAAAAAAAATGTACTTCTCGCTCGCTATTATACATTGCTCCCTCATTAATTTTGTAACTCACAGAAGACATTATTATCTATATCTATCTATCTACCTACCTATCTATCTATCTATCTATCTATCTATCTATCTATCTATCTACATGTATATGTATATATTATTTGTTGTTCATTCTGTTTGATTTAGCAAATAAACTTGAAGAAGGCCAGGAGCCGAAAGCTTGTAAATACACCGAGTGACCTGCTTCATTCTGTTCCATCATTCTCTCTTCACATATATAAATTTAACATGGTTCAACCGAACGGTACACACATCCACACCTCTCTCGCTATATATATATATATATATATATATATATATGTCGCGCAGCTTGGGGCCGTTGGGGAGACAATGTGATTTATTGTGAGGCACAGATTATTTGTAACTTTCTGTCTTCAGCTGTTCTAGAAAGCTGCTCAAATGACATTCCCGTAAACTGTTTGGTGTTAACCTACTTCAAGAGTCACGTGGGCCTGCTTTACACTGTTAAAAGCCCGACGTCAATTATTAGTTGGAATAGTTTTTTTCTTGTTTGAATACGTGTCTGGCAATGCATCTTCAAACAAAAGAAGAAAGATTATCTTATCATGCTTATTATTTCATATAACCACTCATTTCTCCTTTAAATGTTATCTTGGTAGCATAAAATCCGTTTATCTTTTAAAAGTTGTTTTTTAAAAGGTTTATCGTGATTGGTGAGTGAAACATTAAATAGATTTAAGGATTTGGATCATTAAAAAAAAATGCATGTTAATTTATTGCTTTGATGTTATTGTTCTTGATAATCGAACAAATGTTGTCATTAATTGCTTAGTATAGAAACAGTGTGTGCTTAAAGATTTCCTGAATGGAAGATCTGCAAAATAGAAATCACTTAAGATCTCCTTCCATTGACAATTTGTTCAAGAGTTAATATAAGTGGTGTTTGTCTCAACAAGTGGGTTTTGCGTCATGATTTGAACGCTAAACGGTATACTGAGCACATGAAGGGACACGAGATTTTTAGCGCAACCACTTTGAGCCTGTATCAATGACGTCCATCTTGTAAATCTACACAAGTCTTTTGATTTTGATGAACATCAAATAGATGGGTATGGTCCTCAAAGCGCATGGAAAGACACGTGGAGAATCGACACAGTTTAGTCTCGATCCCCGATAAGGCCGGGAGGGGGATTTGAAAAACGCTTATTTAAAGTGATGGACAAATCTTAAAGATATGGAAACGAGGTAGGCGTTTTATTTCATCTTAAAGGCCATATAATGACATGAGTCAGAATAATAAGGAACACAGTGTGACACTGCACTGTAAAAAATTTTGCCGTGTTTTCACGGGAAATTTCCTGGCAGTCAGGATGCCGGGAATGCCCGTTTTTCCACAGTTTGTTTGTTTTTTTTTGTTTTTTTTTTTTTTTTACCGGAAATCAACATATATTTACAATCGCCCGACATAAAATTACAAGTTATTGCCGTTATTTCAATTTTACAGTCTTTTTCCTGTAAAACAATACCAAGTTTGTTGGGCGATTGTATTATGCTAATTTCCGGTAAACCAACAAACTTGCTGTTGTTTTACAGGAAAAAGACTGTAAAATTGAAATAACGGCAATAACTTGTAATTTCAAGGGCCAAAAAACCTGTATTTTACAATTATTTTTTACAGTGTGTTTATCAATAAGATAAAGACAAAATTAAGAAATGCTATATCTGACATCCCTTGTTTGCAGATATGGCAGGAGTAAAAAAATCGATAGCCACTTTTTGTGCAGTAAACCTTCAAAAGAAGACACGCTTAAAAGCAAGCAGACATAACTAACGATTATCTTGGATTACTTTTCAAAGTGCTCTTAAATGTATACTTATAGTAAAAATTGTGGGGGTATAATGGAGAAATGATTTTTCATTTCTTTCTTCTTCTTCTTCTTCTTCTTTTTATTTTTTATTCATTTATTTATTTACTTTTTTTGGGGGGGGGGCTTATAATGAGGGACGCAAAAAGTTTGTACTCATTTTATTACTAATTACACGAATGAATAGCATAATTAATTTATACTCGTGCAGGGACTGCAAAGCTGGGTGTTTCCCTACATAATTATTTCTAAGCTCCCAAATTATTATTCTTTGCTACTAACAAGTTCCCTTTTCACAACTAACATGACCAAAAAGGGTTTCAAACCTTTCAAAGCGGCTCCTTTCGGACACCTCTCAACCTCTTATCCTCTCAAAATAATAAATACATTTTTGGCGCTACAAGTTTATGTTCTTGATATGCCTTTTCAAACTATGTGATATTGCCTTTGAAAAAAAAAATCTAAAAGATGTCATTTTGAAGTTACCATATGTTCGTAAAATCCGTTACCCTAACTAACACTGTTGGATTACATTTAATGAATAAAAGTGTCATTTTTTCAGACGCATAATCGAAAATTGAAAGCAGCTTGATAGCCGTTGGGCTATCTAAGCTTTTTAATCTCCATTTCGAGATATTGTTTGACATGTAGGCGGTGTTTAACACGCGTTATTAAACGTGAATTCTTTAGTCAGGTTGAGATAACTTTGAGCTAGTCTGGCTTGACAAAATGATAAATGAAATTTAAAAAATAAATAAAAATAAAATAATCAAAGTATTAATCCCATAACTGTGGCAAGCAGGGGCATCCTTGCTGGGGGGGGGGGGGGGGTTAATATTTGAAATTTTCTGTTTTCAGCAAATCGCACGAATTTATGACTCCCCTTTTTAAAAAACCTATTATAGTTTTTGTTGGATCATCATTCTGTCGTCAAATTGGGAAATCTGAGATCCCCCTTTTAGTGCTTGTTGGCGTTTTTTTCCCGACACCCTGCCCCCTCATTTAAAATGATCTAGCGACGCCCTTGGTGGTGAGAATCGAGAACAGTACATCTTCTCCTTCTTTTGTTTTTTTTTCTTTCTTTTTCCTTTTTATTACATTTTTTCTTTCCTTCCCCCTCATTTTGTTAATATCCTAAATATAAACTTACATTCAATCATATTATGCATATGATAGTGCTTTTAAAATGTTATATTTGACTTATTTGTTAATAGTTCATTTCACTGTACAAAATTTTTAAAATTGATTTTGCATAAATGATTCTTGCATTTTATGTTTTCTTTCCTTGATTATTTGTGAAGATATTATTTTGAAAATGGAAGTAAAAAAAACAAAATCTTAAAACAAAGAAATCAAATCTTAACACTGCCATCAGATTTCATGTCCTCGAAGGTGTTCAATCACCATCTTCCATTGATTTAAAGTCAGAAATCTGATCGTTGACTGCCTGCGTGCGTATGTGCGATTGCAACAAACGATAGATAAATAGAGACAGAGAAAGAGAGAAAGAGAGAGACAGACAGACAGACAGAGTTAAAGGGAAGGTCCACTCTGGTATTAAGTTGACTTGAATAAAAGAAAAATATGAGAGGAAGAGATTAGTAAAAGTTTGAGCAAAATCCGATACCAAATAAGAAAGTTATGAATTTTTAAAGTTGTAATCAATCAAAGATACATTGGCAACTCCGTGATCTTGCGAGCTCCTCTCCCATTTGCTCTGTATAAAAAATTTCATAAAGTTTCATTTTCTTGTAGTTTCTGATGAAGGAATAGATTTGTTTCATAAAGGTTTTTTTTTTGTTGTAAAAAACATAATATTAGCAATGATTATATCTAAGGTGCATGTATGTTTGAATATTTTCTTTAAAGAACAAGGAAATTAAGGATTTGGGGGGGGGGGGGGTTACAGGGCAAATAGGGAGAGGAGATCGCAAGATACGTCACGGAGATGCCAATTTGTGTTTGATTGATTACAACTTCAAAAATTCATAACTTTCTTATTGTATTTTGCTCAAACCTTCACTGATCGCTTTCTTTAATTTGTCTGCTTCTTTTAAAACCAACTTGTAATCAGTGTGGACCTTCCCCTTTAACCTGTCTTAAAAAAGAACCAGAGAGATAGAGAGGAATAACAAGAGAAAATAACCTTTGTTTTAAAAAATGAGCTTTATGCAACGCAGTTTCAAAGAAATAAAAATAAGCTGACATTAACGCTTTTGAGGATTTTAAAAGGGGGCATTCCAACATTTGATTGCATGCTTATAAAACGACAAAAGATGTTTATACAGAGATATACAAGGACAAACAAACACAGACACATGATACTAATCCGTGACAAAAACAAGGGAAAGTGAAAGGTCAAGGGAGGCGATCAAGAAGAAAAAAAAGAAGTTTAGCTTTTTATCAAACAGTGCGGTTGTTCGTTTTTTTTTCAAGATAAATGTGTGAGACACTTTTAGAGTTCTTAGAATAATCTCCAGATACCCTGCCATAGTATCCGACATCCACTCGAAGTAAGGTTAATGTATTTTCTAAAAATAATAACAAAATGAGCTTTATGCAATCCAAATTCGAAGAAATCAGAATACAAGTTGACATTAACGCCTCGAGGACTTTAAAAGTGTGAACCTCCGCTGACATTATCATTTTCATTCAAATCCTATCTCGTATTACACCCAAACAATCCTCAAAACATGCAAAACAAGAATAATTATGATTAAAAAAAACAAGACAGACGGATAGAACGCACACTTCTGTCTACCGATGACCTAAATTTCCGAAACGCAACCCCTCCTCAAGAAGTCGTCGTCAAGTGATAAGCCCGTTTAAGAGCCTCGGGAAAATCTTCAGCAATATTTAGACCAACTTACACCAGCGACTAGCCTAAAAGCGGCGTCACCTGAACAATGAGAATGGGGAGTGAAAGGACCGTCGTTTTAATGTAAATACTAGTACCCCTGAAACAATGGTTTATCGGCCATTCTCATCTATTGATTTAGAATTTACGTCTTTAAACCTTGCTTGCTGATGTTGTTACAGACCTTCAGTGCCGTAGCATGCATGGGTCTAGCCACTGAGGAGAGAACACCGGTCAAAATTAGGTGGACGAAATGAGAGAGAATAAGGCAATCGAATCATTTTCACGTTTCTTTCTGTTTCTATTTCTCTATTTAAAAAAAATAAATTCATATTTCTGTTTCTACCATTTGATGGGGAGGGGGCCGGCGAGGGGCACATACCCCTATATACCTAGTGTATATGCTACAATAAAACAAGTGAACAAACTAACTAAAACGCTGACAACTTTGCAGATTATTTTGTCAAGAAAATCTGCGGATTACGGTAAAAGCCCCCCCCCCCCCCGCTCCCTATTTTAAAATTTGCTGACAGGGGTTTAGTATTATTTTTACAAGAAGCAATAAAGATAGAGATCCTCAGATTTTAAAATCTAACAACAACATCATCTCTCAATTTTCTGAGGAACATTTTAAAACGGGAAGAGTGGTGTCCGTACACACACCCTTTAACCGACGCCCTTTCAGTAAATAAAGCTGTAAAAGTGACAAAACACTTTGGAATGAGGGCATATGAATATAATACCTCTTACATATCTGGACAGTTATGATCATCCTTAAAGGTCAGATTCATTCAAGTTCCAAGTATAGAATAAGCATCCTTTTAGAAATACTTGTATTTCGTTTTTTGATGAAAAGGTCGATAGTTTCCTTTTGAGTGTCGCGCCGGCCGCTGTGCGTAACATGATAGGCCTATAAATATATATATATATATATATATATTTTTTTTTTTTTTCTTAACAGTTCCCTTGAATAATAATAATGTAATTTACCGGTACACATGTATGTAACATTCACTTATTATGTTTTACTTCTACTTTAGCTTAAGATATTACTTCCTTACTCTCTAAAAAGCAAAGAGTGAATTTTCACTCCCCAGGGAGTCACATTAGTGATCACTTGTTTAGGAGTGAATAGTGAGTGACTATCAAGTGCTCTCTAAAAAGAAAAGAGTACTTGCCACTCTATTTTCAGTCTTTTCACTCGCCCGGAGAGTCACGTCAGTGATCACTCGATTTTTTTTTTTAAAGAGAGTACTTTGTGCTGTACATTTGATATGTATGCTACTCTCTAAAAAATATCGAGTGATCACTGACGTCACTCCCCAAAGGAGTGAAAATAGAGTGAAAATAGAGTGAAATTCACTCTTTTTGTCTTAGGAAAGCACTCGATAATCACTCAATACTCACTCCTAAACAAGTGATCACTGACGTCACTCCCAGGGGAGTGAAAATAGAGTGAAAATTCACTCTTTTCTTTTTAGAGAGTATATCCCTTTCCTTTCTTTAGTGTAATATAAGGTGTCAGTAGAGCGCCATGAGCGTCATACTTGACGGATGCTGGCGCTATATAAATATCCAGATTATTGTCATTATATGTGGCTACAAACTTTTCATGCATATAATACAACATTGAGGACATGTAAATATTGTGATTTGATGTAGAATGTGGAAGGAGGAATTACCTTTTATAGCCCTACTAACTGTCTTGGATTGAAAAAATGAATATGCCTAAATAACAAATAAGAACTATCATGCCATTGCTGTAGGACAAAATGTCGGGATGGCGGGAGGGGGATTCAATTTGGTTCTTTTGCATAACATATTATTTGTTTCAAACGGTTTTATGAATTCACGCCATGCGGAAAAATTGAAGTGGGAATCTAAACGAGAGAGGGATTACTGGCGCCCTGATAACAGTTAAAGGGACCTAACTAAAATTTTGATATTACCTTTATCTGGGCAACTATCACCTCATATTCAAGCAGTGAGTTATATATATATATTTTTTTAAATCAATCATATTTCAATGTAAAAAAATTCAGAAACTGGAAAGTTGATATTCGGACAAACGACGCCCTCCTTCCCGTACGCCTATGAAGAAGACGAATTCAAGACTTTCTACATCCTTTTCGTATCCAAATATAATATAATATAATAAGAAATGAAGGCGTCACGACATTAGATTTTGCAGTATTAGTCCGCAGCAGTAGCGATTATCTTATTTCGTGATGGCGGCTCCTGTCGACAGAGGGCTTGGATCGAATTGCCAGGCTACAATCGATAGGTCGGCACTTCCACCCACACTTTTAGCGCTTTTTAATGATATTGATCGAAAGTATCACCCCAGGTCCCTTCAGGTTTCTTGAGAGCACCCATGTATGTCGCTGCCTCTTTCTCTCGCTCTGTCTTTCTGTCTATCTTTATGATTCGTTACACTTTAACTCTCTGTAACTGTGCCCTAAATATAACTTTGACGTTGACTTTTTTGCGTTTACCTTGCTCACTGCAATGAGATGTAAGGAAGAACCTCTTCTTGATGGCCATTTCCCATCTGTATGTTTCCTTCTTTAGTATTCTTAATTCATAATTGCTTCATCTCCCCCCTCCCTCTTTATTTCCCGAACTGGCTTGTAGGTTGTGAGCATGCTTTTCTCTCTGCTAACCTTCTGTCCGAATATATTATTCTCTCTCTCTCTCTCTCTCTCTCTCTCTCTCTCTCTCTCTCCATTTCCCTATCTTCCCTCTTCATAACCCATCTCTCTCCATCTCCCTATTTCCTCTCCCCCTCCCCATCCTCTCTCGCTATTTCCCCCCAAACCGTCTTGTACGTGTGTGTAGGCTTTTTCTCTTTGCTCGTCTTCCGTCCGAATATAATATAGACTTATCTATCTCTCTCTCCCCTCTCTCCCTTCCCCCTCTCCTTCTCTCCCCTCTCCCCTCTCCCCTCCCCTTCTCTCTCTCTAAATATTCCTGGTTGAAGAGTTTATTGATCGTGTTTTACCATTTTTTCTCATCCTCGTTGTTTTACACCTCGGGTAAAGGATATTTTAGAAAACAGTGCCAATTAATTGCGTCCCTGGATGCTTAAATCCCGAACTCATATCGCCTGCAAATCACATTCATTATTGCCGTTAATTTGTTATTTTGCTTTAGTTAATGTATTTCTCAGAACAATTCATTAAGTTGTACCGCATTTCTAATCTTTTTCGATCAAAAATGCTTACGATAATTGATAGCACAGGTAATCACAAGTTTGAGTACCATACCTTGACATGAGCCAAATTTCGCGGAAACACTTAAAAAAAAGAGAGAAGTAAATCCAGTAAATGGGTCGAATCTTGTTTGCAGATGCAGGTTAATACATTCTGCAAATTGCAACAAATTATCGGTGTGAAATTATGGTACTATTTTCTTTTGTGAAATACGGAAATAAGGGGGAAATCAATCTGTTCAAGCACGTAAAGGATTTCGTGAACAATGTTCGATAACATTTAAACCTTTTCTCAGATAATGGTAAAGTAATTATTATTTAATTATTTAAAGCGTAAAGCGTACTATATCATGCAGGAAAAAATCATGGCCTTAAAAATGCAAATATTCAAAACTCTTTAGTAGACTTTCGCAAGTCACTGCTGTCAAGCAGACGAGTTCTACACACAGTGGAGAATGGAAAAATCGAATGAAAAATACAACCCCCCCCCAAAAAAAAAAAAACAAACAAACAAAACAAAACAACCCCCCCCCCCAAAAAAAAAAAAAATAAATAAATAAATAAACAAAAAAAAATAAAATGACCGGACATCAGCAGTGATGGCGCTAACAATAGTCTATAACCATGAGATCAAAGCTTGCATAAATAAAAACTTTGGTAACGTTCCAATTCGAAATGTCAGCAATACTATAAATTACTACATGGATTAATCTCTGCCAACGTGAATGCTATTTGTATGTTGAAAACTTATGAAAAAACCATAACGGTTTTATTTAGCTCTTTTAAAAGGCTCTCCTTGTTTTTCATCTTGCGTGTTACATAAATGAAAGAAAAATGAGTAAATAGGTTTTAGCTTTTCGATGCTTGCCAATACGTAATCTTCAGAGCTATCTAAATTTAAAAATAAGTATACGGATAAAAAAAAAATCCAAAATACATCATTTGACATTAAAATATATCATTAGACATTGTGTTTGTAAAACAAATATGTAATACAGTGTGATATATTGATTCTTTACCTAACGTATTGTCCAAAAGTCAACGCCACTGTTTTCGTTTAATTCATAAAACTTTATGACTTCAGAGTCAGGAATGTATCTGTATAATATTTTTTGTGATTACAATAATTACATGTATGGCTACAATAATTAAGGAGGGAGCGTCCTCCGTCAAGCTAAATGCAACGGTGATGATTACCACAAACAGTCAAATGAGCAAAATTAGAAACAAAGATGGCACCAAAAATGGGAATCCACACGAGCCTTGACATGCTTGATGTAAGTCCCGATATTTTTCACGTGTTCGCAAGGATGTCGAAGAAATTTCCAGAATGCTTTATAAAATCACCTTTTATAATATTAACAGGGGTCGCTATAGAGAATGCTGGCTTCTTGGGGCGTGGCACCCCATTCCCATTTAAATTTTTCTGCCGGCAAATCGTAAAAAAATATTTTTTGTTTTTGTTTGGCGTTTTAGAAAATGAATTTGGAACCTTTGTCGGCAAATTTGAAAATCGGAAAATCTTTTTTTTCCCCTCTCTGCTTGGTGGATTTTTTTTTGGCTAACGTGTAGTTTAATTTGGTTCAGCCCCCCCCCCCTCCTCCATTTAGACTGGTCTAGCGATGGTCCTGAATGTTAGATCCTACTTCATATAAGCTTCTTTGATTAAATAAATGTTTTCAATAGAAAAAAAATATTTAACGGTTTCTATTATTTTCCCCTATCAATAAACATGAATTTTGACATGAACCTCTAATGAACACCCTAAGAAATAAGGGTTTAAATCTGCATCCTTATCCACGGTAATAGCAGCACCTGTGAGGGTGAAGAAAAAAAATGAAAATTTCATGGTCTATCTTTCACATACTGCACCCTGCACATTTGCTAAAATGGCTCAAATGCCCCTGAAGTTATAGTTAAAGTAGAATTTCATTGATTTTGAATATTGATTTAATTTTTATTATTGCATAGGTGAAGCTTAGATTGAACAAGGTTCATCAAAATTCAACGCTTGGAAACATTTGAAGTAATGATTATTATCAATTATAAAATGATATAACACAGCCCCGCTATAGCACCTATAGAGCTCTTTGAACGCTGCTGAGATATGTGACGTCATACCGGGGAGCAATCCTTCCTAAGCAGACGATGCCCCATAACATCTTACACATTTTCAGTGCCTGTTTTGTCATCTCATCTTCACTTATTTCTCTTACTTCGCTAGCGTCAGTATAAATGTTTATTTGTTGCCTCACTCTAAATTTCCTGCATGGTATTATTTTGATGAAAAATGCAACGTTAAAAAAATTAAAGGAATCAATCGCTTGTAAACAAAATAAGATGCCATTATATTTTCAGCTGCATGCACCGCGGCATGTCGGCGTTTCAAGAGGGAACGAATACCATCCATGCTATAATTCAGCGGGCTTTACAATTCGAAAGTGTGATTTCTTTGATTGATCATTGACCCTTATCATGACTTTTTACAAACAAAAGATTTTAGTTACTAGAAACGGTTTCACTTCCCTTTTAGAATGATGTGAAATACGGTCATGGTGAAACACACCAAACTCTTTATAATTTAAAAATAATTGCATTGCAGTTACGTTCACTTGATATAGGACGTCGTCTGCTTAGGCAGGATTGGTACCTGATGTGACGTCATGAAAACATGGGTATATTTCTGGCGAATCGCTCGGATATCCCAGATGCTGAGAAGCGTTTTTATTTGTGCCATTTTTTAATCATCAAACACGCAGTTAACGTAAAACTTATACGATTACCATTTGCAAGCTTTCTAGTTTCTAGAGATACATTATTGAGCATATTTGTGATTTGCTTTGAATATCTACTTTAATATTGCATATTCCAGACTTAGCCATTTGTATCGATATATTCTTGAGAAAACATATCTTTCCAAAATGTTTCTAAGCAGTTTGAAATAAACGTGTATGTATGCACAATTTATTCAATCCTGCTTTATTAATAACAATATAAGTGGGCCTCCCTTTAAATTATATGTATAACAGTAGCGCAAAATTTGGTTCCTATCAACTTTCGTTTCAGATTATTTCATTATAGCTTCTAAGTGCAGCCCTATAGTCTGTTTTTGCAGACTCTATCATCAGCACTGGCGGATCTAGGATTTTGTAAAAGAGGGGGTACAATATTTATTTTTAAAAATCTCACAAGTAAGAGCAAAAAATGGTGGTCATCACATTGTTTAAGGGGGCTTTTTATTACTCCAAAATTCTACAACATGCAAAAAAAAAAGGGGGGAAGCGAGATAGAACAAAAAAGGTCATCACCTCAAACGGAGAGAGAGAGAGAGGGGGGGGGGGGGGTAATTTTGGAGTTGTTGTTTCAAGGGGGGCGCTGGCCGGATGTGCCCCTAAAGTCCGCCACTGATCGTCACAACAATTCCTCCTCGGCAGTGATCGATCGCTCATCTGTCGTCTGCGCTCGCTCATCATCCTACTTCAGTACGTGAGGAGATTTCCTTGTTGGACAGGCGCTTCTCCGAAGACTGGCTAATCACAAAATGGAGGCATGAAATTGGTCATGATGATTAATATGACAATATATAAGATGATAGAGAGGAGAAAAGTCAACAATGAGTCATAGTGCAGTTTAATGTTCTCTCTTGTTTACTGGCTGATTTTCATAGAAAGCAAATATATCATCACCGTAAACTTTCATCCGACGTGTCTAACAACATGTAATACGATATGAGCAAGTCCAGTTAGTCCAAGGTATTTGGTCATTTGTTGTCCCATATTTTACTAAGAATAAAGAACAGCAGACCTCCCCCCCCCCAAGAAAAAAAAATATATATAAAATAAATAAATAAATAAATAAATAATAAAAAAAAATAGCAAGTGTCATTTTTACCTGCATGTTATTTGGTCTGACTTAAGTACCGCTATTAAGGTTCAACTTGATTACAGAATAATCAGGTATACTAGAAACACTGATAATGTTGGTAATGGGGGTGACCGGCGAGGGTGTGGGAGGGGGTATCCCCCCCTCCTACACAAGGGACTTTTTAAAAAATCTGTTTATAAAATTGCACTTTAGAGCATCCCGAAATGGTGTTCTGAGTGATTAAATGTTGCTTAAAGTCACGGCAAATACAACAAAATATTAATACAAAATACCTCGGCATTGCCCATATACATGATTTAGCTTACCTTGCTTTCAAATTGTCATGATTGTAAGTCCTTTGGATATATGAAAGAAATTGTACAGCAACTTTTAATCGATTTTTGAAAAGAAAGAAAAAAAAAAAAAAAAAAAAAAAAAAAAAAACCGTCAATCAAGATTTAGACCGAAGCATTCTCCGTACTTTCTGAAAAATTATGTGAGCCCATTATACATACAAATTTGTGAACATCAAAGTTAGTATTTCACTTTAGAGGGATTACAAATTAAGGAAAATAAGAATATTATACATGGCTTGATTACTAAGAAAATTAAGCGATCACAAAATAAAGAGTTCGTCATTTGAAAATATAAATGCCGGTGATTATTGCAACTTTTGTTTATGCACGTTTCAAACGTATGTTAAATACAAGGAAAGACAAAATAGGCAAATTCTCCATTAAATTCTCCCACTAAAATATGATTTTTTCGTGAGAACAATTCATTTATTTATTTATTTATTTATTTATTTATTTATTTGTTTGTTTGTTTATTTATTTATTTATTTTTTATTCATTCATTTATTTATCTAATCATTTATTTATATAATTGTTACTTATTTATTCATTTATTTATATATTCATTTATTTATTTATCTATTTATTCATTCATTCCTATTATTTATACAGGGTAGCACATTTTCACCAATAGTGGTGGTCTGTTTGATAACAAAGATATTAAGTAACAATATCAACTCATAATTACAGCAACAAAACAAAGTCTTTCAGGACGGATTAATGAACCATCCACTCAGGTTTCATTTTCAGTTATATGGTATCTTATCTTTTGTAACTGCAGTGTGATATAAGAAGTTACTAAAAGTTTTAATGACTGTTTTCAAAAAACAGAATATGTTGCAGTTACGTAACACTGTTTCGTGGCTTGATATTTAAGGCTGTCACGTTTTCCAAAATAAAATTTATATTTGGAATGGAAATAAAACAAATCAACATGCTGCTATATCCAGGATATCTATAATTATGAATACCAAGATGTGTAATTATGACACCATATACATGGCCGAACACGTGTATAGCTGTGTGCTCTGGGCACCAAAGGCATTGCCGAATTATATGATTTAACAAGTCCCGCGAGTTTGTAGTTTCGTAACCAGGGGGGTGATTCACTAACTGGGATCGATATCATTCCTAAAATCAATTTTCGGGATTGATTTCATTCCCAGCTTAAAATTAATTCCACCTTACTGATTCACTAAATCGCTTTTAGGATGGAATCAATTTTATCATGAATATATATGAGCGCAAATGAATATTTACGAGCGCACTCATTCCAACCAATCAACGTACTCAAATTTCAGTCACCGCCCCTCAGTCACCCGACCTAATTCTCTACTTAGCGCGTAGCTAGTGCGCGTTACCTAGCTACTGCATTAATTGCGCGCACGCATCGATTGCACAAAACACAGGGCTAGGGGCTATGGCTAGGGCTAGGGGCCATGGCTAGGGCCTAGGGCCATGGGCGTGCAGCGCAGGCAGGAACGGCGTAGCCGCGCCCGGGTTGGGGTGGGCGGGCATGCAGTGGAGTGGCCGTTTGTGATTGTTTAGGAGCGATCCGGATCACTCCCAACCTTAAAATCAATTCAGAGGCTGGAATCAATCCCAAATACCTTAGTGAATCAGTCACTAAAAGCGATATCGCTCTTAGGATGGATATTGTTCCTAAAATTGATTTTTTCTTATTTGGGATTAATTTTAGCTGTTAGTGAATCACCCCCCAGGCCTCTTCACAACTTGTATTCTATTCAGATTTGCAAATAGATATTTGAAGGGAAAATATTCGCAGTTTTAATTCAGGTATAACGGAATACGTTTTATAACGTGTAGGACTTGCCATTTTGAAATCGCGTTTTCGATCTGGTTTTGTAAAACCATGACAATATCTTTGCTGTAAGCTTAATAGAAACCCACATATCTTAATTTGTGGAGTGATTCTTAGCACTCCATCCAAGCCCAGTCCAAATACATGCATGCATGTCTGATTTCAATTGATTTGCTTTGCTGATTTGCTTCATTTCATTCATTACTATACATTCCTTTGAAGTTTTTAAAACGAAATGCGGCACCATATGCATGATATACATGCACATTCTGCGAATCATGATAATCATCATCATCATCATCATTAATTCAATTCAATTCTATTCAATTCAATTTTATTTCAATTCATTATTATCATCTTCACCATCATCTTCATCATCATCATAATCATGATCATGATCATCATCACCATCATTATTATCTTCATTATAATCATCATCATCATCATCATCATCATCATCATCTTCATCATCATCATTATCATCATGTTTGTCCCTTCTTTTCCGTTACACTTTCACACGCACTTTCATAATAAGAATCATCCGTGACGAAGAAAAGAAAAATGTGATAAAGTACTAGTGGCTGATAAAGACATTAAAGTGATTTGGTAACTTTGTAGATGCTTGATAAAATCTGAGCTGCCTGGCCTTACATGCCATCAGTGTATGTAATATGGTGTAAAAATGAAGCCCAGGGGGAAAAAAGCACTTCAAAATCATCATGTGCTTCACAAAAGTAAACATATGCAAGTGACCGGAAATGCCAGACTAATTTTTCCCCATAGACTCAGTGTTAGACTAAAGCGTATGGCCATACGCTATGATAATTTGGATTATTCAGTCATAGATTTCTTAATAATAGCATTATATATTTGAAAACCTTTCTATGCCTGGCTATTTATTTATCCTTCTGAACATCATTATACAAGACAGATATCAAAATTCAACAATTTATTAAATCAAGCCTCCACAAAGTTACCGAATCCCCTTAAAGGGCAATCGAACCTTCATAAAAAAATTAATTTACGTGAATGGAGAAATGAGAGAAACAGGATGATGAAAGTCTAAAAGAAGTTGGTCAAAGAATAAGAAATATATGAATGTTTGAAAAATGAGATCATTACATCTATGCGAATCTTAAATTGGCAATTCGGTGAATCGATTGTGACGTATTCAGGGTCAACTCACCCATTTGTCCCAAAGTACCCCCCAAATTCCCATTCTCCTGAGCGCCTTTACCCTCGTGGCAGTACTCCAAATACATTGTAGATAGCATATTGTTATAGGTTCTCCAAAATGAAAAAGATCTTATTAATGAGTTATCATTTTGAAAAATTGACATTTTAGTCCGTGTTGGGGCGAATGGGAAAGTTGACCACCCTTACATCACAGTCACCGTACCGATTCGGCCAATTTGAAAATCCCAGATGTATAGTTATTAAAACGTTTAACAAATCATAACTATCTTATTGCTTGTCCGATTTCGTTCAAACTTTCACCAGTCTGCTTCTCTGATTTTCCGCTTTCACACAAATCAAATTATTACAAAGGTTGGATTGCCCTTTAATAGAAGATGTAATAATCATAATGGTTATCAATAGAGCTTGATGAAGTGACTATTTTTAAATACCATTTTAGAAGAGGAACAATAGTAGGAGAACAAACATTATAGACATGAATAGAAAATGTGAAAACACCGCAATCCATTGAAAATTACCATATTAAAAATGATTTTGAAGTTTTTTGATATCCCCAAATGACTTTTCTTACAGATTGCCATATAGAAAAAAAAAAACCCACCAATATTTTAATATCAATCTGCACTCTGTTCATGCTTTTTGTGGAATATTTTGGACATGATCTATGGGGCATGTCCAGAAAGTTCGTCCGCGATGTTTATGAAAGCATAATGCGCTTGATCACTCACCATGTTATGTGCTTGCGTGCAGCGATGAAATTATATGTTATATGTTGAAGCTTGAATTTATTAGCCCACGCATAGCAAAATGAAACCTGCGTAACAGAATTTTCATCACATTAAAAAAATATATTTTAAACTATATGTAAAAATGTAAATGCAAAAACAAAATTAAATAAAAAAAAACAGAATAACAATTGAAATTGCTCAAAATCATTCTCAATATTTCTGACAAATATTTCTCTCTAAATGTCCTCTTATTGTTCATCACGGTAGTGTGATTGTATGAATTAATCTGAAAAAAATCTCATCGGGACCGCCGGGACCGGTGATTCAATCATGAAAGTTATTGACTTCCTTTCCAAATCTCATCCAACTTAAGTGCCCATTGCCCCTAACTTAGGGGCACTGTACTCACATTTAGGACACTCTATTTTTTTCGCTTGTAACCTTTATCTTCTATTACATCTTTCACTAAGAAATAATCCGTCTTCTGGACCATAATAAATAGGTCATGTTTATCAACACCAACGTTCTATAGGGACCATCTGTTCTTATCTGTTCTCCGAGCTACTTCTTTTCCCTTCTTCAATCTTTATTTTGACTCTAGTGTCTCATTTCATAATTCGCTTTTGAATGTTTCTTCTTTCTTGCTTTATCTCACTCTTTGCTATTCCATCTCTATATGGCCCTCTCACGTTAATATGGCTACTGAGGTATTATTCTCTTCACTGTTAACCCATCCTCTTTCTTTATGTCTGTCTTTGATATAGTATACCATCCCGCACTCTCCCTCTCTCTCTCTCTCTCTCTCTCTCTTTCTCTCTCTCTCTCTCTCTCTCTCTCTCCTCTCAATCTTTCTATCTCTTGCCCCCACCACTTTCATCCCATTTTTCTCTCTCGCTAACTCTAGCTTCCCCTCCCCATTCATTCTCTTTTCTCTCTCATACATTGTCATCATCATCATCATCATCATCATCATCATCCTTATCACCTCATCCCCCCTCTCTCTCTCTTTCTACCTCTCTCGCCTTGATTCCAATCTAAAATACTTTAAACTTCTCTCGGCATGATAGCATCTTATAGAGCACCCCACTATCCCTTCTCCCACCCCTCTCCATCACCGCCTCATCCATGTCCATCTTCATCTCCCATCCTCCCGATCACCATCAACATCATCCAGCAAATGAATCAAGATCTCGCCCTAATGCACGCTGAGAGACAAGAGTCTTAAATCAAGGCACTCTGCAGGGAAACGCGGTGTTTACCTCGATCTTCTACATAAATACACCCCTGATTGTGAAGAAAGAGCGCGCTTTAGCTGAAAGCGACTTTTTTTCCTTCACGATGATAGAAACGTGGACTCGTTTACACGCGTAGATTTGCGATCCATCGCCGTTTGAATAAATCGCGACGCTCTCAGAAACAGCCAATCAGGAGCAAGGTTTCCAACGTGACACCTCAGAAGCTGAATCATGATTGGCTACTGTTTCAAAAATTCTGATTGATCTAGCGATTTGTCGTCAATGTGTATTGTCTTAAATGCTTGTGTAAAAGGGCCCAAGTTTTTTGTATCATAAGCGCAGTTCATTCATCCTATCTATTTTTGGCTATAATGCAGCTTTAATGAATGTGAACATGGCAATTTTAGTATTATGTCTTCAGAGATTCGCTGTATCATCCCCGAAGCACAATTATAACGCTGAAAATTATTGCCACATTTCCTGACGCCTTCCCACATCCAATACGATAACGCGCACTTCTCTAAAAGATATGAAATATTAGAGAAATTAAAGAGCATGGCAGTGAAATAGCTATGCAGATGTTTGATTTCATGACAGGGTTTAAAAAATAATAAAGTAGCTAGTGACAATGAACTGGAACACCAACTTTAAACAGGACTTCCACTTGCAACCACGTGTAGCACGACAAAATATATACTGATAACATTATTCCATCCCCTTCGACGCTTATTCAAAGATATTTTCATATAAGGAAAGCATTACTGAATTGTTGAATAAAATTGTTTGAATTAAATTTTGAGTAATAAACCGACTTTATAAATCATCGATTTGATTTTCGGTTGTATTTACAATAAAGGAAGCCATATAAATAGAGATAAAATAAAACTTGATTATTTTTTTTTCACTCAATATAAACCAAATCTTTATAGAGATATGGGCAGCTTACACAAAATTCATTGAATTCGTTAAGTATTATTAGAACTTACAGTTTTGTTTTCAGCAGAAACAAACAAAAATAAAGCTGACTTTTGCTATTTAGAGCTTTGAACGTAAGCATGATAAGGGTATAAGAGTGTTTATTTTTTCGGCAGACAAAAAACAAGTTCAATTCATATATATGGATTTTCGTCGATACGTTAAACATAGAGCACTAATTAAAAAAAAATGTTTTAATATTCTTATTCCATGCAGCGATATTTACAAAACTTATCACTGACCAAATATCACAGATTAGTTTGGTTTTTTTTGATTGATTGATTGATTGATGCAAGATTTATTTCATTTCATACAAAACAATATGATTTACAAAGTACAAAATCATGAAATGAAAAAGGAACCTACTGGAAAGCATAGCTTGTTTGTGTAGGTTCCCAAGAATAAAAATAACATTAACATAATTATCTTTTATAACATGGAAGGTTGAAAGTGAAATACATATTTGAAATATATTGGCATATCTCTCAAAACAACATAATTAATTAAATAGTCATGAATCCTGTATCAATAATGATCAAAATTTTCATAGCAAGATCCTGTACATTAAAGAACAAACGACAAGACAGAACTCAGAAGACAAGAAACTGACAAGATAGCACAAGACAGAACAGGACAAGACAAGATAGGGTAAAACCAGGATAGGACAACACAAGACAAAATACGACAAAGAAAGAATGAAAGAAAAAAGAAATAAAGAAAGAAAGAAAAGTTGAATTGTTTTTCAATCGCGATGTTGCGGTGGTAGTTGGTAGAAGAATCGCGCTATTTAGACTGCATTGTAAATGGGCCTACAAAGGCGTTGAATTTCAGAGCATTCAAACTTGGTACATAAGATGATGGATTTCACAATTGTCTTCTTAGTTGGTTCCCTAAAAATTACCTATCGAAATATCTATAGACCTAGTAAGAAGAGGGACTATTATGATTAACCTTTAGCATGACCACTTTATTCCTCCGACTGGTGGAAATTGGTTTCATTTCCGCAATGATTCGTATTTTGTTATGAAGTTGTACAACTGTTCTCAAAGCTTATGTCTATCTTCCCCCTCACCTTATTGACGTGCGCGTTTTCAAATGAATAGAAAGATGAAGCCACTGATTATATAACACTATTAGAAAGGGTTTAACCCTTTCAGGATAGGAATTATTTAAGAGCCTAAATTGATCACATTTTGTTCTTCAAATTGGCAACAATAATATATTTTTTTATTGCTACATGGTTCTAATAATGTCTTTGAAAACAATATACATGGTTAGAATTTTGTCTTAAAGTTTAGAAAATTGCCAATTTTTGAGAAAAAAACAATGATTTTGAACCTCTCAATGTGTTGCCAATTTAAGGATTTTAAAGCTTCTTCTCATTTTTTAAAATTCCTGGCATCAAACGCAATATGGTCATGCAACAAAAAGGAACATAGCGTGTGCAGATTTTTTTGCTCTTTCTAGTCATGCATCTGAATGAAAATTTATTGAGCCAAACCACAAAATGTGGTCAATTGTCTTAAAAGTGTTAACACCTCCATTATCTTATTTATATTCATTTGCCTGTATCCTGTTCGTAGCATGAATGATGACGAAGAGCTGACATGAACACAATTTCCTGATTAGAAATTGTCGTATTTCTTGTTGAGTACAATTATTAGAGAGTGAAAAGTGAAAACTCTTAAAAGCCCTATTCGTTAGCACTTTCTCTGGTTTGGGATGCAAAATGAAACGTTCTAAAGAAACGAAGGGATTTATGATATTTTGAGGAAGGATATTTTGAAAATGGCGGGTGGGGGGGGGGGGGGGGGGGAGCGTCACATGTTATTCACTCTCCATCCATATAAAAAAATACCATGGAAGTCCTTCTTTGTATTAATTTATCGATTTTACAAGAAAATTTAAATGTATATTGATATGTGGAGTCATGTGCCCCTCGCCAGGAAACGGCTATGTTTACAACATCTGAATTTTGATGTGAAAAACTATTTTCTGTCGTCATTTTTTCCCTCTGAATTTCCTGTTTAGTGCACTGAAGAACAATCAGTTACTTTAATGAAGTAAAGTTGATTAGCAAGGATGATTACATGTAATTACGTGTTAATGTGATTGGCACCTTAGTTTGGAATTTTCAGTTGTAGTAATTATCTTTCTTTTGCAAAAGTATCAGTGGCGTAGCCAGGATTTTGTAAAAGGGGGACACACACAAATGCAGGGCTGTCAACTTTGGGGAACTGCTTGGAGGGAGATTCAAAGTCTCCAAAAGGAGGGGGGCACAATTTTCTGGGGCAAAAGTTTTCAGGGGGCAGTTTGCTCCCTCCCCCCCCCCCCCTCAGCTACGCTAGTGAAAAGCATGGCTTCAGGCAATATCCGTTTCCTCTTCCTTTTCACTCCCCAGCTTGTACTATTCACAATATTTTATAAAACAAATTTTAAAAATCAATGCTGTTTAATTTGTGTAAAGCGTTGTAGTCCGTAGTTACCGCGTAGTTATGAAAGGCACAATTTTCTGATGGGCCTGTTGTGACCTAGCTTTTCTGGTCTTCACGACTCATTGACATCTGATACCATACCGTGCTTACTGACATTTGCGGAGCTCATCATCTCACCGCGAAATTAATACCACACAGATCCGTTGCCTCCTTTCAGAACAGTCTTCAGGATGTTGAGGTATATTATGGAGAGACAGCCGGGCATATTACTGGAAGTAGCCTTCCGGTGACTTATAATTATGTTGGTTATCATGTGTGTCATTAAACTAGAGAAGAATTATGAATGAAGAAAGTAATGACAACATAGACATATATCAGTGAGTGATGGTATACTACTACGACTTCCGGTAATCTGTAACTGTCTGGTTTGAGCGCAGCCATTTGTTGACATACTTTAGTATCTTAAGGAGAAGCGTTAAGTTCTGGGAAAGGTGAGAAATAATTTGTGAGCTTCTTCATTCTTTTTATGTCATTTGGGAAGAA